>JAHHZJ010003838.1:0-69610 GCA_021437245.1 Aegilops speltoides | reverse complement strand
CTTCATATCCACATGGCCCGCGTGACGATCTTCACGCCATCAAATATCTCCCACTCAAGCTTAAAGGACCAGCTCGACATTGGCTTAACAGCTTGCCAACAGAGTCAATTGGTGTTGGGAGGACTCGAAGCCGATTCCTCGACAACTTCTGTGGCACATATGTGCGACCACCGACGCCGATGACCTAAGCCACATAATTCAGCAGCAGACGAATCGCCGCATAGCCTCGACACGGTTCTAACAAAGAAAAATCAAATCGCCGACCGTCCGGATGCAGAGGCCCTAGAAGCCTTCAAACATAACATCTCGCGACGAATGGCTGGCCCGCACCTAGGACAGAAAAGCCAAATCCATGGCAGCCCTCACATTACTCATGACCCGCTTCAGGCGGGGAGGAAAGTGGCTAGCCTCAAAGAATAACCTCAAAGAAAATTCGCAGTCCGACAACAAAACCGCGAATGGCAGGTCGCGGCCGCAACAAAAACAAACGCCATGCTAACGGCGATAACAATGAGGATACCGTAAGTGCATCTAGTGCCCCTTAGTGATTTTGGTGTATTGAAGACTTATAGGTTAAGGGACTAATGCGCTTGGAGTGTACACAGTCTATAAGTCTATGAGGAGTTTGATATTTACAGAGAAAGTCGAATTCTAAAAATGAAGTTCTTCAACTCAAGACTTTGATATTCTCAAGACTTTCTCAAGACTTTGAAAGTGGAGAAATTGTGTGACCTTGAAGACTTGGTATTCATTTGTGGAACATGAAGGGTGAAGACTTTGTTTTCAGAGTTTCATTTTCTTTCTTGAGTCATAGGAAACACCGTGATCGTTAAAGGGGGTCGAGGAAATACTAAGGAAAAATTTCCATGTGATGCTCAACTCAAAATCCTACACCTACCAATCCCTTCGAGTGAAGCCTTTGAAATCTCATACAGCTCACCACTTTCTTCAAAGGATGAGACGGTTCTTCCGTCGCTGATGAATTTGTTCTCGATCGAGAGTTAGGAATTCGCCAGCGAATTGCCTACACAAAGGAGGAACATGATAGCCGAGGGAGTCCTCGACTAGGGGTGTCCGGATAGCCGGATATCATCATCGGCCGGACTCCAAGACTATGAAGATACAAGATTGAAGACTTTGTCCCGTGTCCGAATGGGACTTTCCTTGGCGTGGAAGGCAAGCTTAGCGATACAGATATGTAGATCTCCTACCATTGTAACCGACTCAGTAACCCTAGCCCTCTCCTGTCTATATAAACCGGAGGGTTTTAGTCCAGAGGACAACAACGACACAACAATCATACCATAGGCTAGCTTCTAGGGTTTAGCCTCCTTGATCTCGTGGTAGATCCACTCTTGTACTACTCATATCATCAATATCAATCAAGCAGGAGTAGGGTTTTACCACCATCGAGAGGGCCCGAACCTGGGTAAAAACATCGTGTCCCTTGTCTCCTGTTACCATCCGCCTAGACGCATAGTTCGGGGCCCCCTACCCGAGATCCGCCGGTTTTGACACCGACATTGGTGCTTTCATTGAGAGTTCTGTGTCGTCACCGATAGGCTTGATGGCTCCTTCAATCATCAACAACAACGCAGTCCAGGGTGAGACTTTTCTCCCCGGACAGATCTTCGTGTTCGGCGGCTTTGCACCGCGGGCCAATTCACTTGGCCATCTAGAGCAGATCGAAAGCTATGCCCCTGGCCATTAGGTCAGATTTGGAAGCCTAAACTTCATGGCGGATATCCGCAGAGACTTGACCTTCGATGGATCCAAGCCGCAGCCGAGCGTGCCGCACTGTCACGATGGATATGATCTAGCTCTGCCGCCGGACAGTACCTTGTAGGCCGCACACGAATTCGCTCCGACCCATAGTTCAGAGCCGATGGCGCAGATCGAGGGCTGGTGGCTGGATACCGCCTCGGGAGCTGCAACTTCCATGGCGATGGAGTCGAACGCTGACCTCGTCCCTTGTAAAGCTCGTGACTCCGAGGTGCCGGACTCCCTGCCGGACTCCAAACCTCCTGCGCCCCTGCCAACCGAATCGGATTGGGCGCCGATCATGAAGTTCACCGCTACGGACATCTTTCAAAGACTCACCCTTGGCGACATCCTAAAACGCTAAAGCATCTCGCTATCCGAGAGAGCCTCGGCCGACTACGGCCAGATGGTTGGGATGCACGACGAAGAAATTCAAAGCCCACCCACCACCCACTTTGTAGCCACCGCCGACAATCTAACCGACATGTTAGACTACGATTCAAGACATCGACGGTATGGACGACGATGCCGAGACGATCAAGAACCTCAGCGCCATAGGGCATCGAAGACCACCCCAACACATGACGATATATGGTGGACACCCCAAAAGGAAGCGATAACGAGGAACAATGGGGCGCGGCTAAGGATAATCCTGCCGACAAACAACCAAAACAGCGACGCAGACGCCGCCCTAAGTCCCGCCTCGACAAAAACAGCATTCTAATGACCCAGCAATAGAGCAGGGCAAACCAGTGGACGACGAACATGCAACCAAGCAACCGTCCGAATAGGAAGAATCAGATAATCAATCCATGCCCGACAAAACCAATAGTCCAGACGACCTCACGCCGGACGCACCACCAGAGCATAAGAACCTTCACAAAAGACTCGTCGCCACTGCAAGAAGTCTGAAGAAGGAAAAACGGAAGCTTAAAACAGCGGAAGACATACTCGTAATGAGGTGGAGCAAAGTACTCAGATCAGACAAATATGGCAATGGCCACCAAACAAAGAGCTACCCAAACGCAAGTCGCAGCAGAATTTGACGAGGAAGCCATAGAGCCCCCACAAATAAAGAACAAAGAGGCCGCTTAGCCGGATAGACGCCGATGACAGCCAAAGCGACAAGCGGGCGCCGCACACAAGCCAACTCATGATCCTGAAAACAGATGGCCCAGCCAGTCCATTTACGGCCAAAAAGAGGGCCCTGTGAAGCAACACAACACGCCAAGTGTGCTAAGACAGCTGCACACCCAACATAGGGCGCCGCACACCCACTATGTTTCACTGGCGAGGTGCCGGATCATGAATTTCCAAAGCAGGTTCAAACCCATAAACATAGAGGCATACGACGGAACAATGCACCCTGGAGTCTGGATAGAGGATTACATACTACACATACACATGGCTAGAGGAGATGATCTCCACGCCATAAAATATCTACCCTCAAGCTCAAAGGGCCAGCTCGGCATTGGCTCAAAAGCCTCCCGTAAAACACTATTGGAAGTTGGGAAGAGCTTGAGGACGCGCTTAGAGCAAATTTTCAAGGACTTATGTCCTCCCGATGTAGACGATCTAAGTCATATAACTCAACAGCCCGTAGAGTCACAAGAATTCGAACAGTGTTCCTTACCAAAAGAACCAAATAGTCGATCGTCCGGACGTCAAGCCTTAGCAGCTTTTGAACACAATGTCCGAGACGAATGGTTTGCTGACACCTCGCCAAGAGAAGCCGAGGACAATGGCTGCACTAATAAGCCTCATGACCCGCTTATGCTAGGGAAGACAACTGCTAGCAAGATGCAGACCAGCGACCCGAAAGTACATCCGAGATCGAGATGGAACGAAATCACGGCGCAAAAAGATCACCGAATAAAGAAAAAGCCCAAAGAACACGGCGTTAATGCCGGATTCAAAAGCTCATGCCAAACAATAAAACACCGCTTAAGGACAACAAAGGACGAGCTATCCAACTTAAACAAAATTTTGGCTCGGATATGTCAAATCCACAAGATTCGGAAGGCTCGCAAACCACACCCACCGAGATTGTTGGGTTTTAAACAGTCCGCAGACTCAATGCCAACACAAGGCTCGACGTACAAGCGAGGACGATGACGAACCCCACTAGCAGAGAATCGAAAACAAAAGACTTTCCCACAAGAAGTCAAAGCAAGAAACTCACCCATGTGATAGTACGGAAAACAATGCGGCACCCGCTAAGATAGGTGTCGCACGGTCCACCCCAGCTGATCCCGAGATTTGATGTCAAAACCAATCACTTTGACCACCGGATTATTCCGTATGTTCGCAATGCAGATGGACTGCCTCGATATTGATCCTATAATCGACGGACTACAATTTACACAAGTCTTGATGGACGGTCCGCAACGATTTAAACCTGCTATATCCGAACACAATCCGCAAGTTGGGGATAGACCTTACTAAAATTCGACATAGCCGCACTTCCTTTAAAGGAGTGACGCCAGGCCCTTACGCCAAGTGCACAGGCTCCTTATTACTAGAAGTTGTGTTCGGGTTACCTGACAACTTCTGACGCGAAAAGCTAATCTTTCATGTCACCCCATTCAAAAGTAGCTATCAAGCACTATTGGGATGTGAATCTTTCGTCCGCTTTAACGCAATACCACATTACACGTCTCTTACACTTAAAATGCCCGGTCCACGTGGCATCATTTCATTAAGAGGGTCATTCAAAGACCCCAGACACGGCTAGACGAGTCTAGCATAAATAAGCTAGGGGCTCCCTAGCCGCACACCCCTTCACAAGGGGCTGTGCATATAAGCAATAATGAGCTAATATAGGCTCATCTTTACTAATTTATTAATATTTCAATTTTTTATGCACTTTTCGACGATTTCTTTTCAAACTAAGTTCTCTCTTTTACAGATGAACAACGCACACCCGGCCCGTGATACGCACAACGAAGACATAGGCGCAGACGCAAGAGGGACCCATTTCAAGGATTCTTTTCGATTAAGACCTCGCGAGACCTTTCTTATCGCCTCTTGTTGCTATAATCCCCTGGTTTCTCATTATAACCAGAGAGGAGATCGACGCTTTGGCATCGCCGCCGAGGATCTCGCCTGCACTCGACACTAGGGGCTTAGGCATTGTTCTCGCCTGCTATTATAAAGACCGAACACCTTAGGGAGTGCTCGCGCCTCAACTTAGGCCTTATATGCATCAGCTCCAATCATGTCTTTGGTCAAATGTTGGGTTTGCCCGCCCCGTGTTTTGCTGCTTTACGCTCAGATCATCGGCTAACGCGCACCAGTGAGAACTATCGCGACAGTGCCCTACCGTCGGGCGAAAGCACCTCAAGAGAGAAAGCCGAAACTGATCACATGATACAATGAGAGACCGTCAACCACTCGACGACTACGTGAATGTTTAGAATTCTCCGCTTGATGATGGACCGCTTCCGTCAGTACATACGCCGCTCAATTCGATAGCGTAGATTTCTGTGGGCTATATCGTAGCCCCACCCTCGAACTCCCATGGCTAAGTGAAAGTGATAAAGCATTATAGTCCGTTGCTTCGCTTGTTACGCTACCACCTCCTTCACAGACCGAGACGCCGGATTATGTGAAAATGCGCTATCTTTGCTAACACCCCTACACCTTGTGCGTAAATGGCCGACGATCGCCATATTTCAAAGTTATACACACGTATACATAAACGTCCGATAGGGGATACTTCAATACTTGAATGCACAAGTATAAAAAGCGCCTACATCATGAACATTGTTTTACAAAATAAAACGCTCATTTGAACGTGACATTTTTGAGCATCGACTCTATTACACGAGCACCACACGTAACTTCCTAAAATAGTGCTCGGCGGGTAACCGCTCGTCGTCAACCCTCGGGTCGCAATACGGTGGCATCCATCTCGCCCAATGTGTCTTCACACGGCGCAGCCATCCGCAGCAGCTCTATGCAGCCGACCGCTTATCGCTTTGATATGCGCATCGCCCAAGAAACCGCTGCAATAAGCCGAAATAGTTTTTGGCTTAGCCTATCCGCCGATATGAGTCACGATATCCGCTATGGCAAGTCCCGACAACCTATTCAGCTTTCAGCCCACTCGCCAACCGATCGGTCACGGAAGCGAACGCCTGCACTATGGAATTGAGACCAAAACAGCTCTTCCGCCTTGTGGTCCTTCCGACTTCGAAGTGCACAACGGTATCACCCGCGACTTGCCGCTAAGTCCATATAAGGATCCTCCGCACTTACAACCGCCAAGTTGAGCATACTTTGATCCAGAACCTCCGGCAAGAGCGTAAAGGGCTTGCCACCACAATGTCCCCGGCTTGGCGAGCCTCGCTTTATAGCCCGTGATTGTAGAACGGGCATCCTTGGCTTCGCGTGGCCTTCCCCAGTCTTCGCCCGCTTAGGCGCCCTTTTCAAGAACCCCATGGCGGTCGGTAGCATCTTTAACTTCACAGCCATTTCGCCATCTCTTCCTCGCTTCGGCAGGTGCCGCCTTTCGCTTTAACTCGCCGCCTCGAGGCCGCCAGACATTCTTCCGCTTGCTCCTTGGCTGGAGCAAGTTTGGTCCAAGGCTTCCACGGCAGCGCACCATCTGCATTTCACACACATGTTGTAAGGAGGGCTTCGCCCTTACTAAGTGACCGCAGAGAACATTTACCTTGCGACTCATCAAGTCGCTCGCTGATAGCGCTGATATGATCCGCAATGTCGAAGTCGCCGCTTAGTTCAGCAACTCCATCACCCGCTAGCCTCTGACGATCCGCCACCGCATAGGAACGGCGAAAATTGAAACTCGCACTTGATCCTCGGACGCTGTCGCCGACAACCTACCGAGTCTCGTGGGCTACTATCTATACAGTATGCACTTTTATGTGCAAACTGTCAAAAGGTGTGTCATTTTTACGCATCTTTAAACCCCGCAAAGAAACTCCCCGACAAAGATTATGCAATCCGCTGGCGGATTTAAATCTTTCCAATCACCATACTCATCAATGCATGGTGGTCTTCGAGATGGACGCCTCTCAAGTAGATCCTTCACCCCCGCCGAACACCGCTTGGCGCCAATTCTTCAGCTTGCTGGCTCGGGATACCTCCGTGATGACACTTCGTGCTCGTCCCGCCCTATCCGACGGCTCAGCAGACAGAGGCGCCTCGCCTCCACCATCTCCGGATGAAGGTCCTCAAGACGAGCACATCCGAGAAGGTCGGAGATCTGAACTACAAGGTAAAACTTTGCTATCCTCAAGCACAAATAGGGATGTCTCTTATTACCGAACTCCCTTTTTCTACTTACGGCTCACTGAGGGCTGATTCTTTAGGGAGACGGTGCGGCCGGACCTCCCCGACGCAGGACCCTCCGGGTGAAGATTTCTTCCCCGCTTAGGGCTTTGGCCTCCGGTCTTGAGGCGGTCCTCTTCTCTCGAGGGAGGGATTCTCGATCCCCTTCTTCAAGAGCCTCCTTGCGCAGGCGGAAGCTCCCTTTATTTTCCCTTCGCCTTCCTCCAAGGCGCATCTCCAAAGATCCTCGACCAAAGACGGATCCGCGCGTCTCCGAGGGGGGCCGACATCAGACGCTTTTGCTTGCGCTTATCCACTCCTGCTTAGAAGGAAATCGGTCAAAAGGCTAATCATAGAAAGGCAAACAAACGGTATGTCCGGACTCGAGCTACTTACTTGTGTATCCGGCGATTGCAGCTTAGGCCGCATCCTCGGTCAATTCCGACATGCCTCTCGTGATCCAAGAATAATTTGTACATCTCCACGGTGTCATACCCATGAAGTGTTGAGAATCCGTGGTCCTCCGGATTAAACTCCCACAGCCGAGAGGGCGGCGCTTAGTGGTAGGAGACGCCTAATCAGATGACCAGACACACAACCAGATCGATCTCCCTCGCTGAGGTCTCGAACCGCCTCGCAAGAGGGGCACGCCCTTCGACGGCCCCCATTTGAGCTCCTTGGTCGACTCCACGACATCAACCGTCGTGGAGGTCGCGAGCGGAATAAGGGTGGCGGTTTCTACCGCTGCCCTTCGAGCAGTAATATAGAACCACCGCGCCACAAGCCGAGCTCCTCTTGAAGGAGCTCGGCCACGGGCATCGCCCTCGTGGCTTACGGCACCACAGACTCGCTGACGCCTCGATCATCTTCTCGCCCACATTGAAGGTCTTCATCCACAGGCCGGGCGGGGGTGATGCAGGAAGGCTTCGCAGACGACAATAAATGCGGAAATATGGAGGATGGACCCGAGCCAAGTCGTGGAATTCCAACCCATAGTAGAACATGAGCCCTCTCACAAAAGGATCCATTGGGAAGCTTAAACCCGATGGAGGTGGGATACAAAGATTTACGACTCGCCAGCTCTGGGTGGATGGCCTGCCTTCAAGGGCAACCTGTATAAATCTCAGAAGATGTACTTGGCCTCTTGTAGTTTTAGCACGCCCTCCTCTCAGGACGGAGGAGGGCATCCACCAGCCTTGAAGGTCGGAGCCGGCATTGTTGAAGGTCCAAGCGCCAACTGGGGCTCGGGTGTTGGAACTTGGAGCAAAGAGAAGATTCGATGGAGGATTGAAGAAAAGAAATGAGCCTTGGTCCTATTATAAAGAGGGAGAATACCAAGAGCCGCCTCTCGGATCGCTCGAGACTCGCCGATAGAGGGGCGGGCGACGGGCGCGTTGGGTTACCCACGTCCGTATTGATGAGAATCCCGAATAAGGGGAACACGACCGCTCGACAAGATGTGCTAAGGAAACCGCCGCTAAACGCTACCGAGGTGGTATAATAAAACGATTCAAGTAAAGGCTTGGTAGTGGCGTGACGCCATGCTACAAGATACGCCAAGATATTGAACTTGTGTACATAATATTCTCTCTACGGGGAAATGTGGAAATTATTTTGCAAAGCCGGACACTATCCCGGTGTTCACAATCTTCTATGAATTATTCGGAGGAGGAACCCGCTTTGCAATGTCGAACAATATGCGGGCCGACTCATCGTCATCAAGCCCGGTTCGTGGCTACCGAGGAGTCCTCGACTAGGGGTGTCCGATAGCCGACTATCATCATCGGCCGGACTCCAAGACTATGAAGATACAAGATTGAAGACTTTGTCCTGTCCGATGGGACTTTCCTTGGCGTGGAAGGCAAGCTTGGCGACACGGATATGTAGATCTCCTACCATTGTAACCGACTGTAACCCTAGCTGCCGGTGTCAAACCGCGGATCTCGGTAGGGGGTCCCGAATCAGGCCTAGGCGGATGGTAACAGCAGCATAAGGGACACGATGTTTACCTGTGTTCGCCCTCTTGATGGAGGTAAAACCCACGCCCCGCTTGATTAATATTGATGATATTGGTAGTACAAGAGTGGATCTACCACGAGATCAAGGAGGCTAAACCCCAAAGCTAGCCTATGGTATGATTGTTGTGATGTATGTTGTGTCCTACGGATTAGAGCCCTCCGTTGATATAAACACCGGAGGAGGCTAGGGTTACATAGAGTCGGTTACAATGGTAGGAGATCTACATATCCAGATGCAAGCTTGCCTTCCACGCCAAGGAAAGTCCCATCCGGACGGGACGGAGTCTTCAATCTTGTATCTTCGTAGTCTTGGAGTCCGCGAACGATGATAGTCCGGCTGTCCGGCACCCCTAGTCCAGACTCCTCAAGAGTTCTTTAACCAGGCTTCAATGACGATAAGTCCAAATACAGATATAGTCTTCGGCGCTGTAAGGCGGTTCTCCTTCAAGTTCCATGTACCGCTTAACAGTGTCCGCTTCATCATAAATACTCGTGGCTTCTTGGCTTCTATGCCCAATAATGGCCTTTCTTCCATGCGCCGCACGCACGCGAAAAGCCCGGTGTCTTTAAGTTTCACCCCGGTCGCGGCGAAGTCATCCGCCTACAAAAGAGGGAAAATCCAGATCCAAACCACACCATCTTCCTTCCGCGAATACTTCATCTGGAGCGCCCTGACCTAAAAATCCATTCCATCATGGACCGCCAACGCTGCTCCTCTTCTCCCCCCAGCCCACCGCCAGGATTGGAGGAGGTGCTCTGCTCCACACAACGAGCTAGTGAAGATCCAAGCGGGGATATCTCCTCCGCCTTCATGGTCCCGGTCAACTGGCTGGCCCACCTACCAAGGTGGGAAGCAAGCAGAGGCTACCCCAAGTCCCAACAAAGGGGAGCGGTATGCTTCGGCCCCTATCCGATAAGGGGACCTCAGATTTCCAATACATCCGCTTTCTCCGCTGGCCCCTAGAGTTCTACTTGACTCCAGCTCCATCACCCACGCCCCGCCCCTCCGCATATCATGGGCCCGTAGCTCTTTGAGAGCTATTCTCGCATCGAGCCCCATTTTGCACCGTGGAAGAGGCTGTTTCGCCTGCACTCGCTCTCACGAGGGATCTATATATCATGGGTGGCGCCAAATATGGCGATTGCCGGACCGGATACCCATCCGCACTTTAAGAAGGCCCCAAGACTAGCCTTCGGAGTGGTTTTACATAGAAGACGCTCTGCCGGATCCAGTCCGGATTGGCCTCCCGGAGTTCGGTGTGCTCCTTCAAGAAACGCCAGCCGGCGCCGGAGCCCCTGCTTGAGGAAGACAAGAGCGCCCATTACCCGATGGCCGAATAAGATTATCGCCCATTCCGGGTTGACCATGATTGGAGTCATGGCAACATGCATCATGCGGGGGGTACAACCATTGCAATACAGAGGCCACCCCATGTGGGATTTCAACGGGGAAGACGATGCCACCCGCCATGGCCGCTAAGGGCCGGATTCGACCGAGGATCCGTGCGATCCCGTCCGCCTGTATAAGGGGGAGAAGGAGGACTTCTTCGAACTAACCCCTTGAATGGGTTTTCCATGAACAACCCTAGAGGCCGGGTGTTTAACACTTTTAAGGGCGCAACCCATGCTTTCAAGTTGAGGCTTACATTATGTCTTCGGCGCAGAACTACGCCGGATCGTGGAGGACATGGTAAGTCCTGCTCCGCAACCCGAGGATCCAGAAGATCTCGCATCCGCCTCCAAGAGGACCCGATATCAAGGTGGAGTTGATCGACGGGTGTTCCACCAACTTAGCATGGATAACGCTTAGTCGCCATTACGGCGACTACCCCGACCGTATCCGCTTCCTGTGATCGTGACCGAGGTCCGACACCATTATCTCTTCCTTGCCCATTTCTCACCTTCGCGAACGATGGTGTTTTTACAGAAGCGCCTTCAAGGCGGAAACCGAGTTCGCGGGCGGCCGACCAACAAAGGTCAGTCCGACCAAAGAAGCGAAAAGGAGCGCGCACGGACTCAAACGCCGCCGCAAAGGTATAGCTCATATTTTAAATTTTCGAGCAACGCTCCAAGGAAGCGCCCGAGTGCTCATGATCTTTAGAGAAAGAGCGCCACCGATCTGCGGGCGAGAGGTTGCCAATCCGATTTATACCGCCAGGCTTAAGCGCCTGCTCGAGGGGGGGAGGCAAGCGCAAGGCGCTGGCCGGATACTCCTCCAACGGAGGATGCCGACAGACTGTCCGCCACCAAGTTCGAGGTGGAGAGCGCCATGAACCACAAAGCGCCACCGACAAGATTTCGTGAAGCGTGCTTCTCCTCGAGGCATTGACGCCTTTAACGCAGGGACGCAGACTCTCCGCTGCTCAAGACGGTTTTACCAGAGCGACAGAGCAAGATGTAAAAGACATACGGTGAGGGAATTTTAATGGTTATATATGCCAAGAGCTCCTGAGACTTAAAGTAGTTATGTTAACCGATTTAAGGATCATTTGAAACGCAGGCTCTACCGAGAAGAATGCCCAATTGCCTCAGAGCTGCAAGAATGCAAGGCCCAACTTGAGGTCGCTTGCTGCCGCAGGAGGAAACGCAGAGACCCCTCCCGTAACACATTTTATTAATAAATATAAGCCAGGGCGGGCGCAAGCAAGTCTAATAATGACATTAGAGTGCCACCGACAAGATCCGACAGTAAGACTATCGCGCCACCAAGGTCGCGAGAGGGTGCTGAATACGTGCAGCAAGAAAGGAACAAGCTCCAGATGCTAACGCTAAGCTCGAGCCGGGCTGTCCGCCCGCTAGGAGAGTCACGCTTCATCGCTGCATTTATAGTTAGTGCTTGAGCGACTCTTTAAAAAGAAGAGTTCGACGAAGAAGTAAATTGACATAATATGTCTTGTAGGTATACTCACAGTGTCGCCGTATGGAGGAGATGCCCATATCAACGGGTGATCAACTTCTCGAAGTTGTTGCAACCGCCGAACGAAGTTCGGCAGCAATGAGCGGCGCCGTCTGTGCTTTATGGCCAGCCCTCTCCCTACCCGAGGGCCTTGGGGAGCTTATGGAGAAGCTTCATGAGTGCGGCCGCCTGCTTAGGAAGATTTCGCTTGCCGTCAAGGTGCTGTGGAAGCTTGGGCCATGGTGAAGACGCTACATAAGAAGGCGGATCCCAACCACATGGCCAAGTTGGACCGGTGGGGCCCAATGGGAAGGAGATCCCCGTGAGTTTAGTATACAACCAAGTAGAGTTGGCTGCTAAATTTTCCCAACGGACTGTAAGTTAGACAGCCCGTTAGACGGGATTGAGGAGGAATACAATCAAGAATTTGACAATGTATTTTTTCAAATGACATGTGAAATGCCTTCTAGCCGGATTGTAGATCGCTTGTCTTTGCCGACCTTTTCGCTTCAACCTCGGGACCCTAGAGTCCGGAGGTGTCCGAATACCTTTTTGGTTAAGAAACAACCGGGTATGCATGGAGACCAAAGCGAGGGGTCATTAGTGCTTTATCGCATAAGTGCCCAACTAGTTATGTTATATTACATGGTTAGTAAGAAACATCTTCCAGGAGAATAGTTCCGTTATGGGTTCTTTTCTCGGTGGCATACCCTAAAGTGCATGCCCGATCATAAAAAAGCAGTAAAACATCCGGGGCGATAAATAAGTAGGTAAAAATTATCTTTCAAGTCACCAATCGAATATTCCCTTAAGAACGCTTAGCTTTCGCTTCACCCACCGAGGTACACATCCGGCTCACCCAGCAGAATAATCGCAGAGGTGCTCCCTTTACCTCCTAGCCGAACAATCGGGAACGTAGGGGTAAGCACAAGAGCCAGGCAACCCAGCTTGGCCAAAACTTAAGTCATATCGATGCATATAATGGTGAGTAAAAGGTACATGTGGAAGCTTGACACATGTGCTGGGCATAAAGCCCTTATAATTGAGCTTCTGGAAAGGAAGCCCCCAGGTATAATGAGTGCGGATAGCACATCAAGTATGTGCGAACAATGCGCAAGTAGGCCCTTAAGGGCTTTTAAGGAAAAGGGTTAAGAGAAGAAAGAGAAACAAAAGACAGCTGAAGTGTAAAAATTTGACGGGGAAGGGGACGAACTCTAGGCCAGCCGCTTAGGCATAGAATCTTCGGAGGCGGGCTATGCTCCATGGGTTTGGCTCGAGTCGGTTATCCGACGATTTCGAGATGGTACACTCGCCGGTCAGACTTGATCGACAATGAAGGGGCCTCGATTTGGGCTTAAGCTTGTCCTTTTCTTGTCCGCAGCGAGAGCTAGTTCGCCAACGCTGTAAGTCTTGGCCCGCATTTCGCTTTGATATCTTTGGGCCTTGCTAATAGAATGCGGAACGAGCCTTGGCGACGCCGTTTTTCCTCCAATGTATCCAAGCTGTCCCGCCAATCCAGCTCGCCTCTCTTTCTTCGTATACGCGCACTCGAGGTGAGTCATGAATAATGTCGCAGGCAGGACCGACTCAAGCCCAGATACCATAAAAATGGTGTGAATCCGTAGTACGGTTAGGCGCTGTCCGCAGCCCCGTAGTACGGAGTCGAGCCTCAACCCAAAGGCGTGTCGATTTAGTAAGTGACCGCATTAGTCCGGGTTTAATGCCGCCATTATTAGACCATTTGCTCGCTCCACTTGACCGCTGGTTTGAGGGTGATAGATCAAGCGTAGTCGAGCTTGATGCCCATATTTTTGCACCATGACTTAACCTCGCCGGCCGTGAAGTTCGTGCCGTTGTCGGTGATGATGCTGGGGACTCGCATCGTGTACCACCCCGTATATAAAGTCTATCACCGTCCGGACTCGCCGCTTTGACCGGTTTGGCCTCTATCCATTTGGTGAATTTATCCACCATGACCAATAGGTACCTTTTGCTTGTGGGTTCCCTTTAAGGGGTCCAACGATATCAAGCCCCTGCATCGCGAACGCCGTGTAATGGGTATAGTTTTAAGGGCGGTGGGCGTATATGGCTCGATTAGCAAAGAGCCGACAACCCACGATCTCTCGATTCAAGTCCCGGCATTCCGCCTGCCGCCGGGCCAATAAAATCCTGACGGAATGCCTTTCCTACAAGGGCCCGGCTGCTGCAGGTGTCCGCTTAGTCCGACATGAATTTCAGCCAGAGGTTTTGTCCTTCCTCTTCGGAGATACACCTTTGAAGGACTCGTTGTACTTTTCTTATAAAGTTCTCCTCATGGACCTTGTAGGCTTTCGATTGCCGGACTATGCAGCTGGCCCTCATTTTGGTCTTCGGAAGTTCCTGCCTAAGCAAATAGGCTAGGAAAGGTTCTGTCCACCGGCGATTACCGCCATTATGTCGTAATCAAGGTGTTATGTCATCGGCCGAACCACCGTTGGCGCAGCTTGTTTCCGGGTTTGTCATTTCCTGCTCCTCTTCCCATAGTACGGATGGCTTGAAGAGCCGCTCCAGAAGATGTTTGAGGACAACGCCACGCTTTGTGCCGATGCGCGCAAGACGCCGCCGCTTGGTTATTATCTCGGCCACGGATGGAATTCGAGTCCTTCAACCGAAATGACATTTTTAAGACAGCGCCAGGATATGCTGCCATTTTCGATCCTTGGCGCCAAATTCCATTTATGTGGGATATTGCATGGTTTGAATCCTCACACCTCCAGCGCTGAATGCCCATGGAGATTGCTATCCGAGACCATGTAAAGGGCCTCAGATTCGCCGCGCTTGTTGGAGTCCGTACATTATTTGAAGTACGATGGACTATATCCTCGGTCGGGACGCCAAGATGACGCCAGCCCCCATCCGCCAACATTTTAGAGCCACGAAATGCATAATCCATTGGAGTATGCGCCATACTCTTTAGGGAGTTCGCTTTGGTCCATTCAGCGACAAAGTCAGCCAAAACTTGTGATTTTATAGCTCGCCAAGGTTTGTGTTATATCGAATGGTAAGAGCTCAGGGCCCACTTTGCAATCCTGCCCGCTATGGCTTGGTTCGCTTCCGCCATCTTGATTTGATGGTAACTATAGTATGCGCCGAGGAAGCACAATGAATCGTGTTCGCGTAGCATCGATAATTTGGTCGATGCGGGGAGGGGAAGGGATCCTTTGGGCAAGCCTTATTGAGGTCTTTAAAATCGACGATAGGCGCCACGATTTGTCCTTCTTGGTACCATTACCAGATTTGCTAGCCAATCCGGATGTTTGATATCTCTAATGAATCCGCTTCCAATAGTTTGGCTAGCTCTTCTCCCATTGCTCTGCCTTTTGGGTTCGAAAATCGTCAAGAGCCTATTTGACCGCTTGAACTTTTTAGGATGTTTAGGCTGTGTTCGCCAATCATGGGATTCCGGCATGTCCGGAAGGATGCCGCTAAAATGTCCCAATTTTCCCGAAGAAATTCAAGAAAGGCGGCGCTCTACCTCGGGTTTAATTGTGCCCCAATGGAGGCCGTTTTGTTGGGTCCGCTGGATGGACCTGAATTTCACTATTTCATCTCGCTGGTTTGAAGGAGGTAGACTTGGATCTTTTATCAAGTATCACATCGCCCCTGCTTATCGAGAGCGCAGCGCTGGTGAGTTCTTCTCGCCGCTAGGGCTCTCGATAGTGCCTCCGTATTAGTGCGGCTGTTTGTTTTCGCGCAGAAAAATGCGTCCGGATCACTAGCGAGAGTGATTATTCCGCCGCCCTGCATTTTGAGCTTCATATACCCGTAATGGGGTACGGCTTGAAAAATTGTAAATGCCTCTCGCCCTAATATAGCGTGATATCCGCCGTTGAACGGGCCACTTGGAACGTGACTTCTTCGGATCTGAATTGTCCGCGAAATAACACCACATCGAGTGTGATTTTTCCGTGCAACGCGCTTCCCGCTAGGGATTATTCCTCCAAGGTTGTGCCGCTTCGCCAATACGGCTCCAATCGATTTCCATTTTTGGAGAGTTTCATAGATGAAATTTAGTCCGCTGCCACCGCCCATGAGGACCTTTGTAAGTCAAAAGCCGCCCACTATGGGACTAAGCACCAGCGGCCGGTGCTCGGGCTGTTCGAATTTAGGTTCGTCACGGGCGTTGAAGGTGATAGCTGTGTCGCCCATGGATTTGCTGTTGCTACTTGGTAGACTTCGCGAGGTCATGGATCGTTCGCTGTGATATTGTTTGATGCGAAGGTCTCAAGATCGCTGATACTGCATCGTATTGTTGGAGTGGTTTTCCGGCTAGAAGCTCTCGCCACTTTTGGCCACCGCCGCAATATCCAACATGCTCAAGGCTATGTGTTGGGACGGCCCCACAGACTATGAAGCTTACAGGTCCATTGAGCCATCCCTCCAAAGACGGTTCTGCGCCCTTATGGGGTTTTTGTTTTTGGTTTTTGCATCCGGGGCCCGAGTGTGATGCACCCTTTGTTGCAGATCGGGTTGTATTCGGGCCGGATTATCCTAAAATTGGTTTTCGGTTTTCCGAAATTCTCCATCGCACAAGATTTTCGCATTATGGACGCCAGATCGGTGAAGCGATGATTTTACGACGGCCGATGGCGCTCAATATTCCTTGTCCGCAATTATTGCAAAAGATTGAGATTATGCTTTTCTCTCGGCAGTCCTTATCCCGCCCATAACCAGGAGGAATCGCCCAAGAGTGATGTACTGCTTCAATGGGCTCTTGCCGATAGAGATAGATCGATATGTCTGGGCGGGTGGGTGGACTAAAATCCGGATCCCTGCCCATTTTGGGGCTTAAAGGCCGAGGAGTTTCCGAATTTGGAAGCTTGGATTGCTGGACACGATCCAACGAGTTCGGAACAATGCATGATTTTAAGTTCAATGCTCGATCGAAGTCCGGCCCTCCGCGGAAATCCGGCATGGAGGGTTCGGGAACCGACGTGACTAGTTTTCAATATAGGCGAAGAGTCGCCAGATTGCTCCTCTACCACCGCGACGCAGGGTGGCCCGGGAGAGTTAATCTCTCGATCGGTTTTAAACCCAATCTGATTGTAGTCTCAGAAGCGACTCCTGTGATGGGCGATGCGATCCAAGAGCTCATTGATGACGAGAGCTCTATTGATCCAAATTACCGCGAATTCCGAGATGACGCGAGATTGCTTTTGACGACTTGGGAAGTCATTGTCGAAGAAAGGTCGGACAAAGCGGTCATAAGAAAACCGCCAGCCGGATAGTTTGGCCGGCGCCAAGGCCCTTTTGATAAAAATACCGCCTTTGAAGACGGTGAAGGCATCCTTCCTATCGGTGACGGCACGAGGAACTCTCAATGAAAGCACCAATGTCGGTGTCAAACCGCGGATCTCGGTAGGGGGTCCCAATCGTAAGGCCTAGGCGGATGGTAATAGGAGACAAGGGACACGGTGTTTTACCCAGGTTCGGGCCCTCTTGATGGAGGTAAAACCCTACGTCCTTCTTGATTAATATTGATGATATTGGTAGTACAAGAGTGGATCTACCACGAGATCAAGGAGGCTAAACCCTAAAGCTAGCCTATGGTATGATTGTTGTGATGTATGTTGTGTCCTACGGACTAGAGCCCTCCGGTTTATATAAACACCGGAGGAGGCTAAGGTTACATAGAGTCGGTTACAATGGTAGGAGATCTACATATCCGTATTGCCAAGCTTGCCTTCCACGCTAAGGAAAGTCCCATCCGGACACGGGACGGAGTCTTCAATCTTGTATCTTCGTAGTCTTGGAGTCCGGCGAACGATGATAGTCCGCTGTCCCGACACCCCTAGTCCAGACTCCTCACTAGCCCTCTCCGGTCTCTATATAAACCGGAGGGTTTTAGTCCGTAGGACAACAACGACATACAACAATCATACCATAGGCTAGCTTCTAGGGTTTAGCCTCCTTGATCTCGTGGTAGATCCACTCTTGTACTACTCATATCATCAATATCAATCAAGGTGAGTAGGGTTTTACCTCCATCGAGAGGGCCTCAACTCGGGTAAAACATCGTGTCCCTTGTCTCCTCGTTACCATCTCGCTTAGACGCATAGTTTGGGACCCCTACCCGAGATCCGCCGGTTTTGACACCGATAATAGCCCCGAGGAATTTGAGAGTCAAATTTCCGATGCTGTCGTAAGGCGCTACCGCTGTCCCAAAATATCTTATCCACCTAACGGTCATATCATTGAAGGGCATTTATGTCTTATCATGTCGGGCTGCTCCCTAGGCTATAAATAGCCGCCTCACAACCACTAGCTGGTTGGCTGCTCCGAGAACTTGACACTTGTCATTTGAGAGCAACCCATCCTCCGAGGACTTTGAGCGAAAATCATCAAGTGAGGAAAACCCAAAACCAAACCCCTATAAACCCAAAGTGATTGAGCATCATCAAGAAATTGATCCTCGCGGATCCGACGCTTGTTACCTTTGAAGATCGTGCTTCTTCCGCACGTTAGGCGCCATGGTCTAGAGCATCCAAGAGGAATTGTGGATCACCGAGTGACCAAGTCTGTGAAGGTTTGGAAGTCGCTCAAGACTTACCACGAGTGATTGGACGAGGTCTGTGTGACCTTAGTTCAAGGAGAATACGGTGAGGACGGTGTCCCGAGCTGCGTGCTCACGATCGGGTGTCCGGATCGTGTCCTCGAGTTTAAATACTCACCGCCCAACCAGACGCATAACCGAGACAAAGAGCTTGAACTGGTCTACCAAATCATTGTCTTCACCAACCTAATCGTTCTATTTCTCAACCCTTTCATTTCCTCATTATCGTGTTGAGTGTTTGTTCATATCTCGTGCTTGAAGACTTTGATCAAGACTTTCTCAATTTCCTCGCCCAATTTCTTCACCGTTTGTCTTCATCTTGTGTTATCCTCGTGATTACGCTTTCTCGCATTATGTGCTAGTCTTCGCTTCATCATGATGACCATGCTTGTATTTTGTTATGCTTACTTGTGAGTACTTATTCGCTGCTAGTAGTTCTTCGCTAAGGAATTTCCTCACCGCAAATTCCTCAAGAAGAATTCATAAAATCACCTATTCACCCCCTCCAATGATATAACGACTTTCAATTGGTATCGAGCAAGGTACTCCTTGTTCCGGTGATTTTGGTTTAACCGCCTCGAGTTTTAGTTATGTCAACCGCAGTATGATCAAGGTCTCGGCCGGGTGTCCTACCTTTGATGGGACGGACTACCCTTATCGAAAAACAAGATGCGAATGCATCTTGAGGCAATTGACAACGATCTCGGTATGTTGTGGAAAATGGTGTTCCTCCGTCTCACCCTCACCGAACGCCACCGATGTGAAGAGATTCAAGCAACTCGATTCTCAAGCTTAAGAATATCATATGTGGCCATCCGAGTAAAGGACAAGATGGAAGAGTGAGTGCTTTGGAAACCGCTGTTTATCTCGGATAGGCTGTCCAAAGTGAATGAAGGAGTCTCAACTCAGCGGACTCTCGAGTTGATGTTCTTCGAATCTCTTCAACCGCTTCAAAAGACTCGACAATGAAAATGTCCAACAAACCTTCGATCGCCTCACTGACATCTCAAATGAGCTTCAAGCCCTTGGTGCCACTGACATCACCGACCATGAGGTGGTGAAGAAACTGTTGAGATCGCTTGATTCCTCATTTGATACTCTAGCACCAATGATACAAGAACGTGCTGACTACAAGTCTCTTGATCCCGCTGGTATCCTCGAAAGGCTAAATACTCACGAGTTCCAGCTTGCTGAAAAGAGAGATCTCTATGGTTTGAGCTATGGCAAACCACGTGCCCTGAAGGCCAAGGTTGTGTCTGAGTCTGAATGTGAGGATTCTGGTAGTAGCCTTGGTGATCCTGAAGAATGGAGCCAGGAGCTAGCACTGCTCGTGAAGAAATTCCAAAAGTTCTCAAGACATGGTTGCTTTGGAAAATCCTCAAGAAGCATTGATTCCTCATCAAGTGACTATAAGAGAAGGCTGTGCCACAAATGCAAGAAACCTGGTCACTATATTCAAGATTATCCTCAGTGGGAAAAGGCATTGAAGAAGAAGAAATACAAGGATTACAGCCTCTGATGATGCTAAGAAGAAGAAGAAATCGTTAAAATCTTCACATCAAAATCCTCAAGTCTTCATCTCACAAGAAGAGCAGCTCCAAGAAGGCTCTGCATTCATTGGCAAGGAAATGGACTCAAGCTGAATCAAGAACATGAGGAAGAGGAGGCGCTCAAGAATCTCAACTGTGTGGCGAAGTCTGCTTTCACATCGCCAGCCAAGAAGTCCATCTTCAACATCAAGAAACCGACCTCACCGACAAGCCCGACGAAGATAATGATGACTACGCCCCACCTATCGCTTCATGGCAAAGGTGCAAAGGTACTCAAATTCACCTCCTCTAAATCTAGTGAAAATGAATCGATGAGGATCTCAAGCCCAGCTACTCTAAACTTGCTAAGATTGTCAGAAACAACAAAGGGCTTTTGAAAAGGTTCAAAACATGCTAGACAAAAGTGATGATATGTTGGGTGAAGAAATGGATCGACTAAAGCCCCGATCGAAAATCTTCAGAGACTTCAGTCTAGGTTTGATAACCTTCAAAGTCATCATAACACTCTCTTATCTGATCATGAGAAACTTTCTTATGAATTTCTTCAAAGAAAGCAAGATCTTGAAAAGCTAAGAGTGAGTTATGAAGATCTTCAGAAGGAGCACGATTCATTGCTAGCTCAACAAATCAGCGCTTCTCAGGAAGAATTTGTTCCTCCATGCTTAAAGTGCATTGAACGTGAATCTGCAAATTCTTCACCTGAATGTTCAAATGCTTCAATTGTTACAAATTCTTCACCGCCTCTCTATCACTAATTCCTCATCCGAGGACATTGCTAGTATCAATCGACAATGCAGGTTGAAGGAATTGTACATGACAGTATGTACAAAAGCCTCAAAGGGCATCGACTCTCTGTGATGTGCTTAAAAGCAGATCCTCAATAGAAACCCTAGGAAAGAGGGTATTGCCTTTGAGAGGAAACTCAATGCCGATGGAACATATTGAAGCCCGAGCAAGACTCCCAAAACCTCATGGGTTGTCAAAGGGACCTCCAAATGATCCATCTAACTTATCCGCTTTACATGTGAATATCCTCATTCTTCCGATGAGTCATTTGACTCAACTATAAACTATTCAAAATCGAATGGTGAAGTATTTGCTAGATATGTTGGCACTAATCGCAGAATGGTTCTCCTATGAAGAAAATCTGGTTTCCAAGAAGTGCCTCGAAAGTCTTCGTGAATGTCCTCATGACACCACCGTGAAGAACAGAACCCCTGATCAAATTCTTCATATGGACCAAATTCTTCATATGGATCCAAGTCCTCATACGACCAAATTCTCACGTGGATCAAATTCTCAAAAGGATCAAAGTCCTCATATGATTATCATCGTATAATAACTCGCTTCGCAGGTAGAGCTAAGGGCTATGAATATGTGCATTATTCTTCAAACCATTATGTTCATAAGTCCTCGAAGAATTTCTCTGCTTATTCATATGCTTACCCTAACCCCTCTTATGTGAAACGAAATGGTTTGGCCTCTATACCACCATTCTAGTATGGTGCTCGCAGAGTGATAAACTCTTTGCCACCCCTTCAGATGTGGGTGGTGAAGAAAAAGAACTAAGCTCTTCTGCAGGGTCAGTCTCCAGACGTGCTTTAACGTCTCAAGAATTTGTGGGACCTCACAAAATTGCTCGAAGGACACAAAGCGAATCATGATGAAATGAACCTTCATTTCACACGCCCTCATATCGCTATATCTGCTTATCGATTGATGAAATTCATCTGATGAACTTGATATCATATTCTTCACAAATGAAACATATGAGATTGTAAGCTACACTAATTCACCTGCAGGATGATCAACCCAAAGCTACTGAGTGGGTCCTCGATAGTGGATGTACGAATCACATGACTGGTGACAAGAATCTATTGATGGATGCCCTTATCACCGCCACATCTCAAGCATATCATCTTTGCCGACAAAGGCAAAAGTCGTATTGGTCTTGTAAGGTTGCAATCTCTAAGGATAAACACATGGACAAAGTCATGCTTGTTGAGTCCTTAGGATACAACCTCATGTCAGCCTCAATGCTTTGTGATCTTGATATGGTTGTTGTCTTTGGCAAGTATCGCTGTGTTGTGATTATGGAAGTCGACAATTCCAAAGTCTTCAAGGCTTTAGGAGAGGAGATTTGTATATTGTTGATTTTCTACAGACCACAACCAGCCATGTGTCTACTTGCAAAAGCTCCGTATATTGGCTATGGCATCGACGACTTGGTCATGCAGCATGAGGAATTTTCACACGCCATGGAAGAAGAAGCATGTCATTGGCATTGAGAATGTCAAATTCCTCAAGGATCACTTATGCAGAGCCCGTGAAGTCGAAAATGACCAAGGCCAAGCATCCAAAGAAAGACTATCATGATCACTACTCGCCCATTCAATTGCTTCACATGGACCTCTTCGACCTAATCATTACCCAAAGAAATACTAATGATGCATCTCTATATGGTTTTGTCATTGTTGATGATTACTCATGATATACATGGGTACACATTGTTACTTACAAACATGAAGTGCAGGAAGTCTTCAAACGTTTTTCCTCGAGGGCTTCAACCAACTTTGTTGTGAAGATCAAGCACATTAGAAGTGACAATGGAACTGAGTTCAAGAATTCCGGTCTTGATGACTATCTTGATGAACTTGGTATTACTCATGAGTTATCTCGCCCCTATACTCCTCAAAGAAATGGCGCCGTGGAGCGCAAGAACGTAAATCTTGTTGAGATGGCTCGACTATGCTTGATGAATACAAAACGCCTCATCGCTTTTTGATTGATGCAATTGATACCGCGCCACATCATCAATAGAGTATATCTTCACAAATTCTTCAAGAAGATGGCCTATGAACTCCTCACTAACAAGAAACCCAATGTGAGTTATTTCAAAGTCTTCGTGCTAAATGTTGGATTAGAGATCCTCACCACAATTCTAAATTTGCACCAAAGCACATGAAGGTTTTATGCTTGGTTACGGAAGGACTCAGACACCTACAGTAGTCTTCAACATTGTTCTTCACAAGATTGTCGACATCAGAGATGTGTGGTTTGATGAAACTAATGGCTCGCAAAGAGAGCACCTACCTTCTATGTTAGATGAACCAGCACCGAGCATTCTATCAAGTTCAAGGCAACCGAGGATGTCATTCCCATCAAGAATCTGTCAAGAATTCATTCCAGCTCATGAAGAACGCCGAGCTGATGCACCAAGAAAATGCCGAGGAAAATGGTGTCAAGAAAATGCTGATCAAACTCCTCAATGACAACCAGCTCATCCTCGCTTTGCAAAAGAAGTGCAAGTGGAGAAGATCATCGATGACATTAGAGCACTGTGTCCTCTCACACGCCAAAAGCTTCACATTTATCTAACTTTGTGGGCACTATGCTTTTGTCTCTATCACAGAGCCCACTAAGGTAGATGAAGCATTTTGGAGCCGGAGGATTCAAAGCTATGCAAGAAGAATTACATCAGCTCGAGCTCAACAATGTCTGAACTGGTCAAACGCCCAGATCCACGCAAGCACATTATCATTGGCACAAAGTGGATCTACCGCAACAAGCAAGATGAAAATGGCCTTGTGGTGAGGAATAAGGCACGATCGTAGCTCAAGGCTACACACAAGTCAAGGAATTGATTTCGATGAAACTTTTGCACCTGCTTGCTAGACTTGAGGCTATTCAGATATTACTTGCTTATGCTAACCATCATGATATCATCTTATATGAAATGGATGTGAAAAGTGCATTCCTCAATGGTAAGCTTGAGGAAGAAGTATATGTTGCTCAACCCCTGTGTTTTGAAGATCCAAAGAATCCTAACAAAGTCTTCAGACTTAATAAGGCCCTCTATGGCTCAAGCAAGCCCTCGGCGTGGTATGATACATTGAAGGAATTCTTCGTGAAGAATGGCTTCACACCCGTTCACTCGACCCTACTCTCTTTACTAAATCTTATGATGGTGAACTGCTTGTGTGCCAAATATACGTTGATGATATTATCTTTGGCTGTACCGACCAACGTTATAGTGATGAATTTGCCTATATGATGACCAAGAATATCAAATGTCTATGATGGGAGAGTTGAAATTCTTCTTAGGTCTTCAAATTCACAACAACAAGAATGGCATATTCATATCTCAGAGAAATACCTCAAAGATGTACCGAGGAAATTCGCATGCAAGATTGCAAAGGCGCTAAAATTCCTATGCCCATAAATGGCCATTATGCAATCGATGAAAATGGTAGTGACTTTGATCACAAGGTATACCGCCCATGATTGGTTCTTTATTGTACTTATGTGCATCTAGGCCAGATATAATGCTTAGTGTTTGCATGTGTGCCCGATTTCAAGCTGCACCAAGGAATCACACCATAAGGCTGAAGCATATTCTTCGATATCTAGCTCACACACCAACACTAGGATTATGGTACCCCAAGGGCTCTACTTTTGATCTCATTGATATTCTCGACTGACTATGTCGGTGATCGTGGACCGCAAGTCAACATCCGCACTTGTCATTTCTGACGATCTTTGGTCCGTTGGTCCTGAAGAAACAAAATGTGTATCACCGCTCATCGCGAAGCTGAATACATTGCTGCTGGCTCTTGTTGTGCTCAATCGCTGGATGAAGCAAACACTCAAGGACTATGGCGCTAACGTGAAGAATGTGCCTCTCCTCATGACAATGAGAGTGCCATCAAGATTGCTCACAACCCAGCTTCAAGACTCAAGACAAAGCACATTCAGATTCGCCATCATTTTCTTCGTGATCATGTGTTGAAGGGCGACATCTCCATCGAAAGCACGTGAAGATCAAGAACAGCTAGCTGATATCTTCACTAATCCCTTGATGAGAAGAGATTTAGCAAGTTGCGTGTGAGCTAAATATCTTAGAATCTTCAATGTTCTTTGAAAAGGACACACACCTCGACACTTATGCAAAATTGATGACTTAGATGTGCATCACATGAAGAAATGTTCTTCTTCAATCAATGAAGAATAACACTCTAATGTGAAGAAATTAATGAAGAATTTCATTCTCAGAACCCTACGACAATTGTACACGGTGTCTGAAATCATCATTCTTATACGGTGGGTCACGCCACCACAAAAAGTTGAAAATCTTCAATTTGAGTTTTCCCTCAGTTTTTCAAATTCTTCAACTTTGCAAAATCTTCACTGTTTCCGTCGTTTTTCTTCATTGGATATATATATATATATAGGGAAAATCCATCCTACCACCCGGTGGTAGTTACCCCACATATCTCATATACTACCATGCGGTATTATATATACTATTTTATTATTTTAAATATGTTCGACACTATATCTAAGATATTTCAAAACAAGTTACATGAAAAATTGCATATGACTCCATAGTTTTGGTTATATTTAGAAATACGCATATATTTGTACGTAAAAAGGGCATACTCAAAATATGATACATACTACCTAAAAATTAGTATATATACTACCTAAACATTATTATATACTACATACTACACGCATATACTCTCGGTTTCGACAGATACTACATACAACATACAAAACGCAAGTGGTGGTAACTACCACCGCTTGTAGGAAACATTTGTCCTATATATATATATATGTGAGTTTATGTCCTCTACAAGATTCACTTATAGCTATTTCTTCAAGTTGCTTTTTCTCGCTAAGTGAATGTGATCGACCCTTCCCTCTATGCTATACTCAACCCAATCTATTCACAAATTCTTCATGTGCGTTCTATTTGAAACTCGCTCAAAATCTTCACTGTGTCCTTGTCACCAAGAAATTATGAACTAAACTTTAAAACAAATCTTATCCAAATTTTCGGTTTTGTCGCCAAACCGCTCCGCATCCCACAATGCATTATTCTATCCACCCACGATCGACACGATCTCAACTACACAAGACGTGGGTGACACATGTCGCGAGAAGGAGAAAGGGCAGGGCACGCTCGTCCCAAATCTTCGGCAAACAGTTTTACCGTGTCTATAAATACCCTCTCCCTTCCTCACTTCATTTACTCCGCCGATCGCTACTCTCTCACTCGAGCTCCTCAAACCCTAGTGCCGCCGCACTCCATCGTCAGCCGGTGAGGAAGAGCTCACGCCGACCTCGTCAGCCGTCAGACTCACGCCGATCATGAAATCTTTACTCCGCCACCGAAGTTGTCCTCCTCTCGCCAAGTTAGGGCGTGAGATCTAACCCGATTTAACTTCACATCTGTTCTTCTCGCCGTCGTGTTCTTCACTTCGGTAATTAAAAGTTACTTTTATTACTCACTTTGATTCTCAAACTTTCCTGAAAATCTTCAAAGGTGTTTATTCTTCAAATCTTCACACATATGAACACCTCACACATCATATGATCTTGAACTGCTTTCTAAGCAATCATTTTCTTCAAGATTCCCTAATTGTGTGGATCTTTGATCCGCATAACTCGAACCTAAGACAAGAACGCTTAGTGAAATTCCTCAAGGTTCATCTCGTCAAATTCTCAAAACTTGTTCTTTTCAAAAACCTTCCGAGAACGATATGACCTCTCCAAATTCCTCGCACCTATACTGCTCACAGGTACTCATGTCTGCCGCTGAATCACTAGGTTCTCATCAACTTAACTCATTTGCGCTCTCTCAAAGAAAATCGCATACTTCTTCAGAGAATTCATTGTTCAAATTCCTCAATCAAGAATATGGCGACGGTAAGAAGCCGCAGAAGGAGGAAATAAACCCGAGGTTATGACTGCTTGAAATCCTCGAGGAAATTTATGCCGACTATTGCACACCGATGAAGCAAAATTTGGCAAAGAAAACAAAAATTAGCGCAAGGTGCGCATACAGAGGATTGAACAGAGATGGGCAAGGGAATGGAGGGAATACAGATATGTGACTCCAAAGTACATGAGGAAATTCGCCCTCAATCCTCCATGCCCAAGAGCTCCATTGGCACTGCCAAGTAGTCGACCCCACAAGCCTCAAACGTGGTGAGGACTTTCCAAGAATGGGCTAAGCGCCAAGCTAAATTGGCAAGACAAGCCAAGGAGGCAAAGAAGAAATTCAATGAAGATTCTCCATCGCCATCACATTAAGGCCTCGGTCAAACCGAGGAAATCCATGCCAAAGAAGCCTACTCAGAAGCCAAGTGTTTCACCAACAAATACCTCACGGCCAAGTACTCAAAGAATGCCCTCACGGCAAATTCTCACACTGCCATCGCTTCCACCAAAGTCCTCAAGAGCTCCTTCAAAGTCCTCACCTCGTGCATCTAGCTACATGTCAAAGGACTGCTGGTTTCGATTGCCTCGTGTTTCAAATAAGTTCCTCACCGCACCAATTTCTCATCAGCCCCACACCGCTGAAGACTAAAGCAACAAATGGACGAGGTCCTCGCCAAGTCCAAAGAAGAAACAGTCGATTCCATGTGCCTTCGATGATGAAGCTTCGATGATGAACTTGCGTAAATCATCGAGATGCATAAGTGAAGGCCGCTAGAGCCAAAGGCACATCTGCGTACATCGCTTTTGGATCCGAGGAAATTCTCGACACATTGATCTCGCACAAGGATCCAAACACCCCAATGCCTGATTTTCATCCGACTCGGTCAAAGTCACATGTCAACCCATTTCATCACTCAGAGAAATGGAAGTTTGAAAAGGCAAGAGAGATCAAGAAAGCGCAATACGTAAAGGAGAAGCTCCTCAAGAAAAATGTTGTCGAATGACACCTAAGGAACTTCTCCAGCTCACCAAGTTCAATCCTCAAAGAAAGACTTTGATGCCTACTATGCTGATTGGCAAGGAACTAAAGTGAGATTCATCAACTGACAAAGAAATTCACAAATGTTGCAACCCCATCGCAAAAAGAAAACCTCAGTCTGCAGACTCGCCACCGCTGAAGATCATGCCAAGATCACTGATGACTCTCACCGCTGAAGAAAATGCTAATTCCAGTATCGATGACTCCATTCCAGCCACCAAGAAATTGCCAGTGGCATCCACTAGTGGTGCGCTTGAAGAAATCAAGAAAATCAACCAGATTCCTCAGCCTCCCGCTACTACACCAACTCCAATTCTTCCATCCGCCTCGATGTGAAGAAGACCAAGGTGCAGAGTGAGCTGCAAGAAGAAACGGAAGGCATCACCAAGGCCAAATTCTTCGCCGCGAAGAAAATGAAGCCAATGACCAGCTCATTTGAAAATCCTATTGATGCTGTTCCAATTTCTCCATGCCATCAAAGGACCTTGTTCCTTTGAGAAGACTATGAGATCCCAAGCGGATCTCGATGAAGGAAATCATTCTCACGCTTCACAGAGCAGATGGATGAAGAAATTGAAGTGGACGAAATCCTTCAACGCCAGCCATTTCTCACCTATGCCTCAAAGGCACAAATCAAGAGGCTGTTGTTGAGGAAATTCAAGATGAAGATGTAGATATAGGATGCACCACACTGTGATGAATGATGACTTTGGGAAAGTCAAGATCCCAATACTCCTCTCTTCACACCTATCCAACAGATTCCTCACCCCCGCACCAACAGCTCAACTGGCTCAAGAAACTCAACCCACTCCTCTCAGCATGAAGACATTCCAGCCGCTAGTGTCAAGAACCTCTGCCGCCGATACTCAAAGTTGCACAAGAAGAGGAACCAGAAATTCTCACCAAGAACCCGAGCTCATGATTCCCGAGGTGGTAATGCAACTCATCGACATCCTCTCGCCAAAGCCAAGAATCCGCTCAAGCAAATGAAGTTCAAGGCTGAAGACTTTTTGCCGAGCATGTATTCTTCACAGACATACAACCCCTATGACTCTACTCGCATAAGGAAGAGGCGCTTCGACCGCTAGTCAAGCCAACTTCTATTCCTCAAGATCGCTTTGACAAAGACAAAATCTTCGATCATGAACATATTCCTCACGTGGACATGGAATCTCCGCCATGCTTCAAGCCAGTCCTCGTTCTTCACGATGCAGATTACTAAATTTCTGCACGACATTTGCGATTGAATGAAGAACTCATTCTTCGCCCTACGCGACACTACATATCACCGAGATGTCAAGATATCAACTCATGGGTGTTGGACCGATGACCGAAAACACTCACTACAAGGCACCGCAACTCGAATTGCTTCATGTCCTTCCTCTCAATCCTCCCCATGACAATGCACGCTTGCACCTACAAAGGATCCCGAATCGACAAATCACTATATGCAAGTGCTCATGAAGCCTTTGAAGCTCGGGCAGCGCCATGAACCAAATTCTCGCCAAGGAATTACTCTATGTGCCTCGGATCGCCTATCGATTCGACGAAGACAATGAGTCCTATCAAAGGCCACGACTCAAATGATGAAGAAGTCATTGGCATCATGAAGAATATGCTTTTCAACATCATTCATGGCGCTCCCGGCCAACTTCCATGATTTCTTCATGAGGACTCGCCAATATTGCTATGTCACCATTCGAGCTGAAGCCCTATGCGCCTTTGGATTATGAGATTCATCAGGCAAGATCTTCACCAATTACAAAGTCGACACTCAACCACGGTAGCTACTTGCCTCCCATTGAAGCCCTCAAACGGACAGCTTATCACCGATGATAAAGGCAAGGCAGCTGCAGGATCGATGAAGGCATTCGTCCATTGATGGTCAATTTCGCAAGGCTGCATCTTACTCTACCAATGACGACTCGCCACACATGACTCGCCAAGAATACCTCACCAAGCAAAATCCTCGAGCCACAAAGACCTGTGGTGATGACCGACCGTGAGTTACCTCGCCTTCATCAAGGTTGATCGCAATCACAAATGGGTAAAGCGCCGCTTGGTGCACTTCTTCACAATATGACCTCAACATACAATGCAAAGAAGAAGAACCAATACTACCTTCATGAAACCTTCAACCGCACTGGCTGTCCTCACTCATGTCTATAGCGCCAAGAACTCAAGACTATGGGTCTCAAGGAAGAATTTGATCGGTCTCATCCTCCAAGAAACTCAAGAGGGTCAAAGTTCCTCCACCGTGGCCAGCTTTTATTCTTCATCGCGACACCGATGAGTATGAAGATTTGGACGACATCACAGCAGCCCTGCTACAACAAACAACCCTAACAATGCCGGGCGCCTCCATCGACTTGAAATTCTTCAGTATGCGTAGTCCTCGATTCAATCCTTTTGGTCATTTGATGACAAAGGGGAGAAATCTGAGTTAGTCTTCAAGCGGGTCTATATTAAGGGCAATTTTTTTTAAGTTACAACTCTCATTCTTCTGAAACTTTTATTGGATCGAGTTGTAATCTTAAACCCGATGGTGCGCTGATACTCTTGTTGCACTATGCTCTGAAACCTTTGATGCTTTATTTGGCATGCTTATTCCTCGTTAATGATATTGCACGCATGCTGAATTTCATCAGGCACCATATTTCATCATGCATTTCAAATTCTTCATATTATATATCAAATGCGTGTATGAATTACAAGATATAGGGGGAGATCTCCATGATTCAACTCTTCAAATGTGCATTGCCTCAAAAGCAAATTCCTCATTATGCACATCTTTAGGGGGAGTTCCTCTATATCTTGCAATCAAATTCCTCAATATCAGCAGTTACATTTCATATGTTTATCCCCGTTGAAAACTTAACCTATGTTGTCATCAATCACCAAAAAGGGGGAGATTGTAAGTGCATCTAGTGCCCCTTAGTGATTTTGGTGTATTGAAGACTTATAGGTTAAGGGACTAATGCGTTTGTGAGTGTACACAGGTCTATAAGTCTATGAGGAGTTTGATATTTACAGAGAAAGTTGAACCCTAAAAATGAAGTTCTTCAACTGAAGACTTTGATATTCTGAAGACTTTCTGAAGACTTTGAAAGTGAAGAAATTGGTGTGACCTTGAAGACTTGGTATTCATTTGTGGAACATGAAGCGTGAAGACTTTTGTTTTCGTAGTTTCATTTTCTCTTTCTTGAGTCATAGGAAACACCGCATCGTTAAAGGGGTCGAGGAAATACTAAGGAAAATTTTCCATGTGATGCTCAACTCAAAATCCTACACCTACCAATCCCTTCGAGTGAAGCCTTTTGAAATCTCATACAGTTCGGTCACTTTCTTCAGTGATAGAGACGAAGTTCTTCTGGTCGCTGATGAATTTGTTCTGACCGAGGAGTTAGGAATTCGCCAAAGGCAAATTGCCTACACAAAGGAGGAACATGATAGCCCCGAGGAATTTGAGAGTCAAATTTCCGATCATGTCTGTCAGTGTCAAGCGCCACCTGTCCCAAAATATCTTATCCACCTAACGGTCATATCATTGAAGGGCATTTATGTCTTATCATGTCGGGTTGCTCCCTAGGCTATAAATAGCCGCCTCACAACCACTAGCTGGTTGGCTGCTCCGAGAGAACTTGGCACTTGTCATTTGAGAGCAACCCATCCTCCGAGGACTTTGAGCGAAAATCATCAAGTGAGGAAAACCCAAAACCAAACCCCTATAAACCCAAAGTGATTGAGCATCATCGAAGAAATTGATCCCGCGTGATCCGATGCTTGTTACCTTTGAAGACTGTGGCTTCTTCCAGACGGTTAGGCGCATGGTCTAGAGCATCCAAGAGGAATTGTGGATCGCCGAGTGACCAAGTCTGTGAAGGTTTGGAAGTGGCTCAAGACTTACCACGAGTGATTGGATGAGGTCTGTGACCTTAGTTCAAGGAGAATACGGTGAGGACTGGTGTCCTTAGCTGCGTGCTCACGATCGGGTGTCCGGACTGTGTGTCCTCGAGTTTAAATACTCACCGCTTCCAACCAGACGCATAACCGAGACAAAGAGCTTGAACTGGTCTACCAAATCATTGTCTTCACCAACCTAATCGGTTCTATTTCCTCAACCCTTTCATTTCCTCATTACCGTGTTGAGTGTTTGTTCATATCTCGTGCTTGAAGACTTTGATCGAGACTTTCTCAATTTCCTCGCCCAATTTCTTCACCGCTTGTCTTCATCTTGTGTTCTCCTGTGATTACGCTTTCTATACTCAGGTTAGTCTTCATTTCATCATGATGACCATGCTTGTATTTTGTTATGCTTACTCGAGTACTTATTCCATCAAGTAGTTCTTCGCTAAGGAATTTCTCACCAAAGAAATTCCTCATGAAGAATTCATAAAATCCGCCTATTCACCCCCTCTAGTCGACACGGCAATAACGCCGGATTCAGAGGCTCCAAACCCGTCACGAAAAAGCCATTCAAAAGAACTACTCCGAGTCCGTCTAATTTGGACTGAATACTCGACCGCTTCTTGCCGATACATGGCACTCAAAAGCCACTAATCACACCAACAGGATTGTTGGGTATTTAAACAGGCAAGTTAATTGTCAAAACAATGACAAGGCTGCATAGCGATGACGAGGAAGAGATCCGCCACGTAACAAGAGAGGATGTATGGGTTTCACAAAAAGCGGACGGTAAACATGATATACGCAACCCACATACCCAAGAGGGAGCGGAAGCGCACTTAGGGATGTATATGCGATGGAGCCACCGCCTCAAGTTCAATCCATGGTCCTTCGCCCGATCACCTTCGATCAAGGACCACCCCACCAAGATCCGCCATGGCAGATTCGCCGCATTGGTTTTAGACCCAATCATCGATGGATTTCACCTCACCGTAGTCCCGATGGATTCGGCGGCAGCAGCCTGAACCTCGCTTTATCAGATACAAAGCGCAAGATGGGCATAGACCCTCAAGGATTAAACCTACAAAGACGACCTTCAAAGGCGCCATACCGTGTAGAGGCCAATTATACAGCTCACCACACCGAAGTGGTATTCGATCCCGGATAACTTCCGGCGAGGAGTTAATCTTCGACATAGTCCCGCTCCGCAGTGGCTATCACGCCCGCTCGGACAAACCTCTTATGAATTTCAAGTCCGCCGTTTATCGGACATGGCCAAACGCTACCGAGTAACATACATCAAGACCACCGCACGCCCGAGCACGCCAGAGTAATGCGCCCCAACCCCAGCCCTTGCATGATTGCAAGACAAGCCCTTTGCGTACATCATTATGCTCTGGAGATACCATGGGAATAGGGGAAGGGGCACGACCACGACAGGCCCAGAGTGCGACTCAACCACACCAGGCCCCAAGTGTGTCGCTTTTTTTTTTTTTTTTTTTACCCACGGACTCGCTCACTAGAGGCCCTGCTCGCAGCAGACCGCCAACTAACGATGCAACAGCCGTGGAAGGAGAAAGGCTACATTTAACACTCGTGTGTCTCCATTACGAGCATTAAATCTGTTTAATACACCATTCCGCAGCCTACCCCTCGAGGGGGACATGTTTAATAGTCCAATCCCTTGCTTGCTGCACTATTTGTATCGCTTCCTCGCATTCATGGCAGATTTCGAGTAAACAATGCATCGCTTTTGCTTATAATTGCATCCCTTTCATATATGTTCGCTCATGACATTTTGCATCCGTACACTTTGGTACGATCAATACACCAGGGGCTTATGTTCCTCGTGATTATGGTGTGATAAGTCCAACACTTTCACAAGTGCGGCACCCTCAACTTATAGCATTATATGCATCGGTTCAATCATGTCTTGGGTCAATAGTTGGGTTTGCCCGCCCCATGTTTTGGTACCTTACGCCCGCTTTATCGGCTAAGGTAGCATCGGGAGAACCATCGCGATTATGCCTCTGGCTGAGCTGGGCGAGCACCTCAAAGGAGAAAGCTAAACTGACCGTCATGATAAGGCGAGAGCTGGTCGCTGTTTGAGAGGTCTTTCGAGTCCCTAAAGACTTATGCCGCTTAGAGCGAGGAACCAGCTTTGTCCGACCCAGCGTGATAGCGCCTAACTCGGTCCTCCGAATACTAGGGGCTTCACCAAATTTAAAATTACAGAATTCTATTGCTAAGGAGAGTGTTCAAGCATTATAAGTCCGTTGCCTTTGTTTGTCGTGGTTGAGCGCCCCTACATGGACCCAAAATGGGAATAAGAGTGCTCAAGTTTATCCCAAACACCCCAAAGACTGTGGCATGGGGGCTGAAGCCGACGACTTGCCATCTTTCGATTTGATAAACAGCCGCATTGTAAGGTAATATTTTAAATCAATAAGCGTTGCTTAGCGATATGAACAAAGTTTTCAAAAAGACAGATAACACATTGCGAGTCTACTCAAATATTACATCTTTGGAGCACTCATCGCAATCTTAAGGGCACCCTTCAGACACTCTTATAATACATTTCGGCTCGCGATATTTCCTTGCTCGCCGGGCGGCGCGTCTGTCAAGCTTTCAAGATCCAGCCTTCCCCAAAGGCACTTTTGCACGGGCAAGGCCCAACGGCACCTTCAATGCAAAGTGAGCGCTGACGACTTCCACCAGTGGACACGATCCACCACCCGCCGCATCCAGTCAAGTAGTTCCTAGGCATGGCCTCCCGGCCATAGCTAAACTATGAGGCCCTTCATGGCCTGCTTGACAACCTTAGGAGCTCGACCACCGCTTCACCGGTCGCTATAAGCACTGATGTCCGCCTCAAAGATACCGAGACCGTAAGACATTCTCCGTCGAGTTCCTCCTCGCCCAGAGAATGCGGCGGCATCGGACACGCCATGAGGCAGATTCGCAAACGCCCCGAGAGCTCCGACCGGGTAAGTAATGTAATTCACATTCACATGCTTGCTTTGCATGAAAAATGCCTTACCCGCCGCTATTTTCTTCACCGCCGATCTCGGAGGGCCTTATGGGCTTCGCCTTAGCGGCTTTGGCACTCTCAAGAGCCGAGGCAAGCTCGACTCGAGTCTTTGAGTCGCTCTCCAAACTCGATGCTTTTCCACGAGAACCTCGAGCTCTTGCTGCACCTCCGCCACCCGCGCCTCCTCGCTTCTTCTCTTCAGCTGCTCATGTCAGACACGCCGGGCCATGACACGACCTCCTTCGTGGTCGCCACTGCTCATGGCCCCGCAGGCCCACGCTATCCTCAAGTATTTCTCTTGCAACCAAAATCCTTTTCTCAGAAGGTACAAATTTAATATGGTGTTACTCACCTTCTTTGTCCTCGAGCTTCTTGGCAAGGCCGAGCTGCTCTCGACCGCCGAGGCTCGCTTAAAGCACCGACCTCCGCAGCAAGGCGGCAGAGGTCAAGAGCAAGAGCCTGCAATCCCATATCGACATAATTTTAGAACTCTCACAGATATCTTTATTAGATCCTCATCCGACTTTTCTTTCCAACACCGAACCGAGCATCGTGGGCTACTATCTATGTGGTATTACATTACATATTTTAAATTTCTTACCTCAAAGCCTCGTTAGAAGGTCTGCCGCAGCTTCGGTCAGCCCGCTTGGCGAAGTTGAACTTTCAATCACCGCACTCATGATAGTACGGTGTTCTTCCTCGATGGAAGCGCCTGAGCGCCCAACAGTTGTCCGGCGCCCGGTTGACGGAGGCCGCCAGAAACACGGTCTTGCCCTTCTTACGGCGGTCATTGCCGACCGAACCACCGCTGGTTCCGGTATGAGTCCGGCAAAGTCCGGAGGTTGCCTTGCGGCACCTCCGAGCCTCCTCCTCCCGACGGGTCCCTCCTCGATCCCACCTCGCATCGCCGGCCACGGGAGTTGAGGCGGCCGGAAGGGAATCCAAACCGACGGAGCTAAGGACCCGCCGATGAAGCGGAAGATCGCCCTTCGCCGGACTACAAAGTTGTATGCGGCATTAGAAGGACACTACGCGGCACAAAGAGAAATTATAAATCATTTAGAATCTGGATACTTACGATCTTGCCAGGGCTTGGCCCTTGAGGGCCACTCTCGCCGCCGCCGGGCGTTGGAGGAACAGTCCGAGGAAGGGTCCTTCCTTCTGATCTCTTCGCTTCCCTCGCTGGGGAAGCCTTCCTTCTTCTCTCCCCTCTTGGGAGAGGCCTCTTTCTCCTCCTCGCTCGGGAGGAGTCCGCTTGGAGCCATCGGACAATGAGTCCGATACCACCTAGCGCCAGGAACTCTTTCAGGTTCCCGTGGCCTTCTTCTTGGCCTTCTTCTCCGGCACCACGTAAAATGCCGGGACCAGCAGCCCCGTCAAACGGGTGTTCGCTGGGTCTTTGGGAAGGGGAGCCAGACAGTTAACTTGTCCGGACGTCTTCTGCCAGTCCTGTTAAAGGCATCGGGAGTTTAGATCCCACATAGAGTCAAACTATGAAAGAAATGAGTATCCCATAAAGGATAACATAGCTTACCTCGCCGCCGGTGCTACGTGGTTGAATCCGCGATCTTCGCTATGGATGCGGGGCTTCCGCCTTGAAGAACACCTCCGTGCAGCTTCAGACGTCAGGTCAAGAGCCCGCCAGGTCCGTGTTGTGCCGGATCAAACTCCCACAAATTGAAGGCCCGTTGTCAGGGGGAGAATCCGCGGACGAGCATGACCGGATCACGCTGACAAGCTTAAGCTTCTTGTTCACTGTGGTCTGGAGACAGATCGAGTCCGTCACCTTCCGAACTACCCCATAGCAAGCCCTTCTTTCCAGAGGTGAGCTGCATGGGGTACCAGATCTGAACTCGGGGCCGCCCATTTAGGGTCACGCAGCTCGGTGATGTAGAACCACCCCGATTGCCACCCCTTGACGGATTCCACAAAGGCGCCTCGAGCTAAGTGACGCTGGGCATTTTGCCCACCATGGTGCCTCCAAGACTCCACTTGACGCCCTTCACCACCTTCAGCTTAACATTGAAGGTCTTTAGCCACAAGCCGAAGTGGGGCCGGATGCAGAGGAAAGCCTCGCACACGACGATAAATGCCGAGATGTTGAGGATGAAGTTTGGCGCCAGATCGTGGAAGTCCAGGCCATAGTAATACATGAGCCCCCGGACGAAAGGGTGAAGTGGAAAGCCCATCATGGAGGAAGTGGGGAAGAAATATGACCTCACATGGGGCCTGGGTGGGATGAGCCGCCTCGTCGGGCAAGTCGGTGCGCTGGCGTCGCCGACAGTATCCGCGCCACAGCAGCTTCTCGATGTGCCCTCTCAGGACGGAGGAGGCCATCCACTTGCCTCCCGCCCCCCGACATGGCTGGAGAAGGTTGAGGCGAGATGTGCGGACTTGGGCGCTAGAGCTCAAGTGCGCGGAGATGGATAAGCAAAGGAGGAAGAAGGCGAGGTAAAAAGGCGATCCTTATCCCTTATATATGGGCGATTTAAGACTATGCGCCCCCTGCCCGGTAAAACTTGGCCGAGGTGCTAGTGGTATAATAAAACGATTCAAGTAAAGCTTGGTAGTGGTGTGACGCCACACCACGTATCACGCCACCAGATTGAACTTGTGTAAATATTATTCTCTACAAAGGGTATGTGGAATTTATTTTCCGAGCCGACACTATCCCGGTGTTCACAATCTTCTATGAATTATTCAGAGGAGGAACCTGCCTTGCAATGCCGAACAATATGCGTTTTGACTCATCGTCATTGAAGCCTAGTTCGTGGCTACCGAGGAGTCCTAGACTAGGGGTGTCCTGATAGCCCGACTATCATTGTCGGCCGGACTCCAAGACTATGAAGATACAAGATTGAAGACTTCGCCCCGTGTCCGATGGGACTTTCCTTGGCGGAAGGCAAGCTTGGCAATACGGATATGTAGATCTCCTACCATTGTAACCGACTGTAACCCTAGCCCTCTCCTGTCTATATAAACCGAGGGTTTTAGTCCAGAGGACTAACAACCATTACAACAATCATACCATAGGCTAGCTTCTAGGTTTAGCCTCCTTGATCTCGTGGTAGATCCACTCTTGTACTACCCATATCATCAATATTAATCAAGCAGAGTAGGGTTTTACCTCCATCGAGAGGGCCCGACTGGGTAAAAACATCGTGTCCCTTGTCTCCTCGTTACCATCCGCTTAGACGCACAGTTCGGGACCCCTACCGAGATCCGCCGGTTTTGACACCGACAACGCTTTGTTCCAAAAGATCGCTTCCCAAGGTTTCATTCCGCTTGACTCGCTTGTTATTCCTTTTCTTCAAACACCAAATAGGCGTAAAACAGCAATACGGGCTTGGCCTCCTGCTAGTAGGTTAGTCCCAAAATGATATAAAAGTGTAAAGTAAAGCCCATAAACATCCAAAACGGGTAATATAATAGCATGGAACAATAAAAAAATTATAGATACATTGGAGACGTATCAGATGGCAAAGTGAACAAAGGTATATTTGATATACAGGTTATTGATGTGTACCTTGCTAGTGTTCATAGTAGCCCCTGGGTATTTGATACTTGTTCGGTTGCTAAGATTAGTAACTCAAAATAGTAGTTACAAAATAAATAGAGACAAGTTAAGGATGAAGTGACGATGTATGTTGGAAGTGGTTCCAAGATTGATATGATCCTCATCGTACACTCCCTATACTTTCAAGATTAGTGTTGAACCTAAATAAATGTTGTTTGGTGTTTGCGTTGAGCATGAATATGATTAGATCATGTTTATTGCAATACGGTAATTCATTTAAGACAGAGAATAATTGTTATTCTATTTACATGAATAAAACCTTCTATGGTCATACACCCAATGTTGATGGTTTATTGAATCTCGATCATGGTAATACACATATTCATAATATTGATGCCAAAAGATGCAAAGTTGATAATGATAGTGCAACTTATTTGTGGCACTGCCGTTTGGGTCATATCGGTGTAAAGCGCATGAAGAAACTCTATAAAGATGGACTTTTGAAATCACTTGATTATGAATCATTTGATACTTGATAACCCACAAGTATAGGGGATCGCAACAGCTTTCGAGGGTAGAGTATTCAACCCAAATTTATTGATTCGACACAAGGGGAGCCAAAGAATATTCTTGAGTATTATCAGTTGAGTTGTCAATTCAACCACACCTGGATAACTTAGTATCTGCAGCAAAGTGTTTAGTAGCAAAAGTGGTATGATAATAATGGTAGCGTAGCAAAAGTAAAGATAAATGTTTTTGGGTTTTGTAGTAGTTGTAACAAAGAGCAACGGAAACGTAAATAAGCAAAGAACAATATATGAAAATCTCAGAGGCAATGGATCAATGATGGATAATTATGCCGGATGCATTCCTCCCGCAATAGTTATAACATAGGGTGATATAGAACTAGCTCCAATTCATCAATGTAATGTAGGCATGTATTCAGTAAATAGTCATGCGTGCTTATGGAAAAGAACTTGCATGACATCTTTTGTCCTACCCTCCCGCTAAAGGGGGGTCCTTGCGTAAACTAAGGGATATTAAGGCCTCCTTTTAATAGAGAACCGGAACAAAGCATTAGCACATAGTGAATACATGAACTCCTCAAACTACGGTCATCACCGAGAAGTGTCCCGATTATTGTCACTTCGGGGTTTTGGATCATAACACATAATAGGTGACTATAGAGTTGCAAGATAGGATCAAGAGCACACATATATTCATGAAAACATAATAGGTTCAGATCTGAAATCATGGCACTCGGACCCTAGTGACAAGCATTAAGCATAGCAAAGTCATAGCAACATCAATCTCAGAACATAGTGGATACTAGGGATCAAACCCTAACAAAACTAACTTGATTACATGGTAAATCTCATCCAACCCATCACCGTCCAGCAAGCCTACGATGGAATTTCTCACGCACGGCGGTGAGCATCATGAAATTGGTGATGGAGGATGGTTGATGATGACGACGGCGATGAATCCTCTCCTGAGCCCCGAACGGACTCTAGATCAGCCTCCCGAGAGATTAGGGCTTACGGCAGCTCCGTCGTGAAACGCGATGAAACTTTCTCTCGATTTTTTCTCCCCGAGACGGTATACACGCCTCTATCTCATGGACAACCTATGGGCCCCTGGCCTTGATTCTTTCCCTAAAATTTTATTAATTCTGAAAAGTGCCTTCGTGGATTTCCGTGACATTCCGAGAACTTTTCTTTTCTACACATAAAACAACATCATGGCGCTCACAAAAACAAATACAACCGGTTAGTTTCATTCAAATCATGCAAGTTAGAGTCCAAAACAAGGGCAAAAGTGTTTGAAAAGTAGATACGTTGGAGACGATCAACTCCCCAAGCTTAAACCTTTGCTTGTCCTCAAGCAATTCAGTTGATAAACCGAAAGTGATAAAGAAAACTTTACAAACTCGCTTGCTTTATTGTTGTAACATGAAAAGCCAGATTCAAGTTTCAGCAAATATTATGAACTAACCATACTAGCAATAACACATAGGTCTCACAATTACTCATATCAATAACATAATCAGCTAACGAGCCATAATAATAAAACTCGGATGACAACACTTTCTCAAAATAATCATAACATGATATAACAAAATGGTATCTCGCTAGCCCTTTCTGAGACCGCAAAACATAAATGCAGAGCACCTTTAAAGATCAAGGACTGACTAAACATTGTAATTCATGGTAAAAGAGATCCAGTCAAGTCATACCCAATATAAACCAATAATAATGAATGCAAATGATAGTGTGCTCTCCAGCAGGTGCTTTTAATAAGAAGGGTGATGACTCAACATAAAAGTAAATAGACAGGCCCTTCACAGAGGGAAGCAAGGATTTGTAGAGGTGCCAGAGCTCGATTTTAAAATAGAGATTGAATAACATTTTGAGCGGCATACTTTTGCTGTCAACACAACAACTATGAGATGGCTATATCTTCCATAATACATGCATTATAGGCAGTGCCCAAACAGAATGGTAAAGGTTTATACTCCCCCAACCACCAACAAGCATCAATCCATGGCTTGCTCGAAACAACGAGTGCCTCCAACATACAACAGCCCTGGGGGAGTTTTGTTTAATTATTTTGATTTTCTTTGATCATTTTGGATCATGGACTGGGCATCTCTTGCACGCCCTTTTCGTGAATGAGGAGCGGAGTCCACTCTCTTAAGAATAACCCACCTAGCATGGAAGATATAGGCAGCCCTAGTTGAAACATGAGCTGCTCGAGCATACAAAACAGAATTTCATTTGAAGGTTTGGAGTTTGGCACATACAAATTTACTTGGGACGGTGTAAATACCGCATATAGGAAGGTATGGTGGACTCATATGGAACAACTTTGGGGTTTAAGGAGTTTGATGCACAAGCAGATTCCCGCTTAGTACAGTGAAAGCTAGCAAAAGACCGAAGCTAATTAATCGGGAGAGCGACAACAACAGAAACATGCATTAAAATTAACTCACACCGAGTACAAGCATGAGTAGGATATAATCTACCATGAACATAAATATCATGAAGGCTATGTTGATTTGATTCAACTACATGCGTGAACATGTGCCAAGTCGAGTCACTCAATTCATTTAAAGGAGGATACCATCCCATCATACCACATCATAATAATTCTAATAGCATGTTGGCACGCAAGGTAAACCATTATAACTCATAGCTAATCAAGCATGGCACAAGCAACTATAATCTCTAAATGTCATTGCAAATATGTTTACTTCATATGAGCTGACTCAAGAACGATGAATCATCATATTTACAAAAACAAGAGAGGTCGAGTTCATACCAGCTTTTCTCATCCCAATAAGTCCATCATATATCGTCATTATTGCCTTTCACTTGCACGAATCGAACGATGTATAATAATAAGAGTGCGTGCATTGACTAAGTCGAATCGCAAGCATTCAACTCAAGAGAGAAGACAAGTAATATGGGCTCTAAGTTAAATAAACAACCTTGCATATAAGAGCCACTAAGCATTTTCAATATAGTCTTCTCGACCCCCAAAAGAAAGAAAATAAAAGAAAATAAAACTATTTACACGGTAAAGCTCCCAACCAGTAAAAGAAGAACGAGAAATCTTTTTGGGTTTTCATTTTAATTTCTACTACAAGAATGGAAATTAAACTAACTATTTTTTTTTGGTTTTTCTTAAGTTTATCAACACACAAGAAGAAGACTAGAAAAAGAAATTTAAACAGCATGGATAATACAATGAAAGAGTATGAGCACCGATGACTAGTGTGTGAACATGAATGTAAAGTCGGTGAGAAATACGAACTCCCCCAAGCTTAGGCTTTTGACCTAAGTTAGTCTAATACCAATGACCGCCTGGCTGATATCCAAAAGAATAGCCGGGGTGGTACTGAGATGCAGAGGCAACCGCCTCCCGAAAGCAAAGAAGCAGGTTACGGGCTGCCTCCATTCCCCTCTCATGTTCAGTGGCTTCTTCCCTGGTGACAACATATCTTCCTTTTGTCTGATAATCAAAAAGGTAGGGAGCAGGAAGAGTAACAGGGATGACGTTGTGTCTGTTATAGGTTAGTCGATAATGGACGAATTGTTCATTCCTATCAAGAAAATGATGATTAAACATAGTTTTGTTATCCAAATAAACAAGAGGTACAAGCATATCCCCCTCTCGTGGAGCTATATTAAGAAAATTAGCCACACAGGTTGCATAAATTCCTCCAAAGAAATCTCCCTTTTTATTATTATTATGCAACCTATGTGCAACTATTGCCCCCAAGTTAAAACCTCTATAACCTGACATAGCACTCTTGAGGACACAAAGATTAGAGGCACACATGTGACATACTTCGCCCTCACCGCTAATGCATCTACCAATAAAGAGAGCAAAGTAATGTATAGCAGAAAATGGATGCTCCCTATGGTAGCTTGTGTTACGCCCCTAGATTCTCCCACAAGAATACTAGCAAGAAAATCTCTAACTTCAGATTTCGAGGATCATTAACATTACCCCATCAAGGAGTTTGCAAGCAGCCAGAAATCCTCCAAATCCATCGATAAGATGTATCATAAATATCAAACATAACACTAGGAGAATTACGCCAAGAAATATATTCAACCTCCACACAAAGGAATCAACAATTGATAATATTGAGGACACTTATCTTGTAAGAAGTCCTCCATCTCGCATTACGCACATACGCCCAAATTCCTCCTTGAAGCCTCGCTTCGACCATAAAATCATCGGATGGCCACTCACAAGCCCGTACATTTGCGCCCATTGGTAGATTAACATCTTGTTCACGATAGCAATCCTTGGCCCTTTCTTTGCCGAGGAACCACCTTGGTACATTCTTCTAAGCATATTTTTTTTCTGAAAATATCTGAAATTTTAGTAACTTCAAAATAATAAAACTAAACAAGATTGATAGCAACTACTCCTACAAGTGCCTAGAGCCTATATCATGCATTAGAATTTTTGGGACCTCAAAATTTTAACATGCAAGCTCAAGAACATGGTCACCTATGCAGCAAAAATTTGCAATGAATAAAACACTAGAACAAAAACTAATTGGACCAATGGAGGAGTCACATACCAAGCAACAAACTCCCAAAGCAGTTTTGCAAATGGAGTTTTGAGTTAAGAGATCGAAAATCGCAGCAAAACAAGCTAGAACTCGGGCTTGAGCTGGATGGGGTTTTTTTGGGTAGAAGATGAAGTGTGTGAATGCTGGCATAAGTGGAGGGGAGCCACCAGGGGCCCATGAGACAGGGGGCGCGCCCTACAAGGGGGGCCTCCTCGTGGCCTAGTGCTTACCCCTTTGCAAGTGTTTTCAAGGCCTAAAATCCTCAAATATTCTAGAAAAATCATACTAAATTTGCAGGCATTTGGAGCACTTTTATTTTCAGACTATTTTTAATGCACGGATAATTCGTAAAATAGATGGATAATACTATTTTTGCTTTATTTATTCTAAATAATGTAAAGTAAACAAAGGGCATGTAAGGTTGTGCCTTCTAGTTTCATCCATCTCGTGATCGCCAAAATGAACCCACTAACAAGGTTGATCAAGTCTTGTTAACAAACTCATTCAATAACACGGAACCGAGAAATTTCAATAACACTAAGTTACCTCAACGGGATATGAAAATCCCCAACAATAAGAATATCATACTTTTTCTTGACAGAGGGAGATGAAATTCAAAACCTCCAAAAATAATAGTTGGAACTTGTCCAATAGAATTGATGCTATGAACTCGAGATTGTTTCCACGGAAAGTGTACCGTATGCTCATTACCATTAACAGAAAAGTGACATTGCCTTTGTTGCAATCAATAACGGCCCCTACAAAGATAAGAAAAGGTCTACCAAGGATAATAGACATACTATCGCCCTCGAATATCAAGAATAACAAAGTCCGTTAAGATAGTGACATTTGCAACCACAACAGCACATCCTCACAAATACCGGCTGTATAACAGCTTGATTTATTGGCCATTTGCAAAGATATTTCAGTAGGTGTCAACTTATTCAATTCAAGTCTACGATATAAAGAGAGAGGCATAACACTAACACCGCTCCAAGATCACATAAAGCAGTTCTAACATAATTTCTTTTAATAGAGCATGGTATAGTTGGTACAATCGGATCTCCAAGTTTCTTTGGTATTCCACCATTAGAAGTGTAATTAGCAAGCATGGTGGAAATTTCAGCTTCCTAGATCTTTCTTTTATTTGTGATGATATCATTCATATATTTAGCATAAGGATTTACTTTCAGATATTAGTTAAGCGATACGTAAGAAAATAGGTCTAATCATTTCAGAAAGCGCCAAAATCCTCATCATCCTTTGACTTGGGTGGTTTAGGAGGAAAGGGCTCGGGTTTCAACCCATGGTTCTCTTCTTTACCGTGCTTCCTAGCAACAAAATCTCTTATCATAATGTTGATTCTTTGATTGTGGGTTATCAAGATCAATAGCAAGTTCAATTTTACATCATTGTCTTTGCTAGGTTGAGCATCAACATGAACATTATCATTAAAATTATCACTAGGTTCATGTTCATCACCTGATTGAGTTTCAGCATCAGAAATAGAAATGTCATTGGGATTCTCAGGTGTGTATACAGTAGGTTCACTAGAAGCATGCAAAGTTCTGTCGTTTTTCTTCTTCTTCTTTTTAGAAGAACTAGGTGCCTCTAAATTATTTCTCTGAGAATCTTGCTCGATTCTCTTAGGTTGGCCTTCAGGATACAAAGGTTCCTGAGTCATTTTACCAGTTCTAGTAGCCACTCTAACAGCAAAGTCATTTTTATTATTTAATTCATCAAGCAAATCATTTTGAGCTTTGAGTACTTGCTCAGCTTGAGTAGCAACCATAGAAGCATATTTGCTAACGCGGTGAAGTTCATCTTTAACTCTAGCCGATTATCACCTACGCCCTATCTCGAAGCATTATTCTTTAACTCTCTACCAATATAAGCATTAAAACTTTCTTGTCTAGCCATAAAGTCATCAAATTCATCTAAGCAAGGGCTATGAAATATAGTAGAGGGTACTTCAACTTTATCATATTTATAGAGAGAATTTACATTTACTACCTGTGTCGGGTTATCAAGACAAAGTGGTTCTTCAAAGCGTATATTCGCACCGTATTTCTTCAATAGGAGGTAAATTTTAACATCTTCACCTTTAATACCTTTTTCCTTCATTGATTTCTTTGCCTCTTGCATATCTTCACCGAGAAATAAAACACCTCTTTTTCGGAGGGGTTTAGGAATAGGCTCAGAGTTGGCTCAATTGGTTCAGAATTACTTCAGAACTGGCTCAGAAGAGTCCAATTATTTTCATTAGTCAACATATTATTCAATAGTATTTCAGCTTCACGATCGTTCTTTCCCTAATAACACAACCAAGACAACTATCCAAGTAGTCCTTGGAAGCATCGTTAGTCCATTATAAAAGATATCAAGTATTTCATTTTTCTTAAGAGGATGATCAGCAAAGCATTATAACCGGAGAAGCCTCCCCAAGCTTGTGGGAGACTCTTCTTTGATTTGCACAAAATTATATATTTCCGCAAGGCAGCTTGTTCTTATGAGCAGGAAAATATTTAGCAAAGAAGTAATAAATCATATCCTCGGGACTACGACACAACCAGAGCAAGAGAATTATACCAAGTCTTAGCATCACCCTTTAATGAGAACGGAAATATCTTAAGGATATATAAATAGCGAGACTTCTCATCTATAGTAAATAGGGTGGCTATATCATTCAACTTGGTAAGATGTGCCACAACAGTTTCAGATTCAAGGCCATAAAAAGGATCAGATTCAACTAAAGTAATAATATCAGATCAACAGAGAATTCATAATCCTTATCAAGAATACAAATAGGTGAAGTAGCAAAAGCAGGATCGGGTTTCATTCTAGCATTAAGAGACCGCTGCTTCCATTTAGCTAATAATTTCTTAAGATCATTTCTATCATTGCAAGCAAGAATTTCCATAGCAGTTGTTTCATGCATAACATAACCCTTAGGAACAACAGTAATACATAATCATTGGGGGACCTTCATCATCACTATCATCAAGAATAGGATCTTCAAGAATTTCATTCCCTAAATCTACCAAGTTGTTCATCAAGAAATTCACCTAATCGCAAAGTAGTATCACGCACGTAAGTAGTTTCATCATGCATAGCGTATGGCATCATCAATAACATGCATATATCGTAATCCATAGCAGAGAAGGTTTAGGTGTTGCAAGCCTACTAATAACGGAAGGAGAATCTAGTGCAGAGCTAGATGGGAGTTCCTTACCTCCCTCGTAGTTGAGGGCAAAATAGTAGTTCGATCATCTTTCAAGTTTTTCATAGTGATCAACAGATATAAATCCCAAGTGACTCGTGAGAATAGAGCTATGCTCCCAAGAACGGCGCTTAGAAATTAGTCTTGATAACCCACAAGTATAGGGGATCGCAATAGCTTTCGAGGGTAGAGTATTCAACCCAAATTTATTGATTCGACACAAGGGGAGCCAAAGAATATTCTTGAGTATTATCAGTTGAGTTGTCAATTCAACCACACCGGATAACTTAGTATCTGCAGAAAGTGTTTAGTAGCAAAAGTGGTATGATAATAATGGTAGCGTAGCAAAAGTAAAGATAAATATTTTGGGTTTTTGTAGTAGTTGTAACAAAGAGTAACGAAAAGTAAATAAGCTTAAGAACAATATATGAAAATCTCAGAGGCAATGGATCAATGATGAATAATTATGCCGATGCATTCCTCATGCAATAGTTATAACATAGGGTGATATAGAACTAGCTCCAATTCATTAATGTAATGTAGGCATGTATTCAGAAATAGTCATGCGGCTTATGGAAAAGAACTTGCATGACATCTTTTGTCCTACCCTCCCGCTGGTAAAGGGGTCCTTATGAAACTAAGGTATGTTAAGGCCTCCTTTAATAGAGAACAGAACAAAGCATTAGCACATAGTGAATACATGAACTCCTCAAACTACGGTCATCACCGAGAAGTGTCCCGATTATTGTCACTTCGGAGTTGTCGGATCATAACACATAATAGGTGACTATAGACTTGCAAGATAGGATCAAGAACACACATATATTCATGAAAACATAATAGGTTCAGATCTGAAATCATGGCACTAGGGCCCTAGTGACAAGCATTAAGCATAGCAAAGTCATAGCAACATCAATCTCAGAACATAGTGGATACTAGGATCAAACCCCAACAAAACTAACTTGATTACATGGTAAATCTCATCCAACCCATCACCGCCCAACAAGCCTATGATGGAATTACTCACGATCGGCGGTGAGCATCATGAAATTGGTGATGGAGGATGGTTGATGATGACGACGGCGATGAATCCCCCTCTCCGGAGCCCCGAACGGACTCCAGAACAGCCCTCCAGAGAGAGATTGGGGCTTGGTGGCTACTCCGTGTCGTGAAACGCGATGAAACTTTCTCTCTGATTTTTTTCTCCCCGAGGCGGTATATATGGAGTTGGAGTTGAGTACGGGAGGTGTCAAGGGGGCCCACTAGATAGGAGGGCGCGCCCTAGGGGGCCTGTCTCGTGATAGCCCGTGGGCCCCCGCCTTGATTCTTTGCCAAAATTCCTATTAATTCTGAAAAGTGCCTCCGTGATTTCTAGGACATTCAGAGAACTTTTATTTTCTACACATAAAACAACATCATGGCAGCTTCGCTCAAAACAAAGCCACCTGTGTTAGTTTCATTCAAATCATGCAAGTTAGAGTCCAAAACAAGGTCAAAAGTGTTTGAAAAGTAGATACGTTGGAGACGATCAATACTTCAAGTAACCGTGCCTTTATGTGAAAGATGACTAAAACTCCATTCTCTCGAACAATGGAATGAGATAGTGACTTATTGGAAATAATACATACCGATGTATGCAATCCAATGAGTGTTGATGCTCGTATGGTATCCTTAGTTTCGACCTTCACAGATGATTTAAGCAGATATGGGTATATCTACTTAATGAAACACAAGTCTGAAACATTTGAAAAGTTAAAAGAATTTCAGAGTGAAGTGGAGAATCATCGTAACAAGAAATAAAAGTTTCTACGATCTGATCGTGGAGGAGAATATTTGAGTTACGAGTTTGGCCTTCATTTAAAACAATGTGGAATAGTTTCACAACTCACGCCACCTGGAACACCACCATAATGGTGTGTCTGAACGTCAGAATCAAGACTTTATTTGATATGGTGCGATCTATGATGTCTCTACCAATTTACCACTATCGCTTTTGGGGTTATGCATTAGAGACAACTGCATTCACTTTAAATAGGGCACCATCAAAATCCACCGAGACGATGCCTTATGAATGTGGGTTTGGCAAGAAACCAAAGTTGTCGCTTTCTTAAAGTTTGGGGCTGCGATGCTTATGTGAATAAGCTTCAACCTGATAAGCTCAAACCCAAATCGGAGAAATGCATCTTCATAGGATACCCAAAGTAAACTGTTGGGTACACCTTCTATCATAGATCCAAAGGCAAGATCATTGATAAGAATGGATCCTTTCTAGAGAAGGAGTTTCCCGCGAAAGAAGTGAGTGGAGGAAAGTAGAGCTTGATGAGGTATTGTATTTTCTCCCGAATTGGAAAGTAGTTCATCACAGAAATCAGTTCTAGTGATTCCTACACCAATTAGTGAGGAAGCGAATGATGATGATCATAAAACTCCAGATCAAGTTACTACAGAACCTCGTAGGTCTTCCAGAGTACGGTCCGCACCAGAGTGGTACGGTAATCCTATTCTGGAAGTCTTGTTACTAGACCATGATGAACCTACGAACTATTAGGAAGCGATGATGAGCCCAGATTCCACGAAATGGCTTGAGGCCATGAAATTTGAGATGGGATCCATGTATGAGAACAAAGTGCAGACTTTGGTGGACTTGACAGATGATTAGCAAGCCATATTAAATAAATGGATCTTCAAGAGGAAGAAGAACACCGATAGTAGTGTTACTATCTACAAAGCTTGACTTGTTGCGAAAGGTTTTCGACAAGTTCAAGGAGTTGACTATGATGAGACTTTCTCATCTCAGAGCGATGTTTAAGTCTCGTCCAATCATGTTAGCAATCGCCGATTTTATGATTAGGAAATTTGGCGATGGATGTCAAAACTGCATTCCTGAATAGATTTCGAAGAAGAGTTGTATATGATGCAACCAGAGGTTTTGTCGGTCCAAGGGTGCTAATAAAGTGTGCAAGCTCCACCAATCCATTTATGGACTGGTGCAAGCCTCTCGGAGTTGGAATAAACGCTTTGATAGTGTGATCAAAGCATATGGTTTTATACAGACTTTTGGAGAAGCCTGTATTTACAGGAAAGTGAGTGGGAGCACTACAGCCTTTCTGATAAGTATATGTGATTGAAATATTGTTGATCGGAAATAATTTAGAATTTTCTGGAAAGCATAAAGGAGAGTTTGAAAGATCTATAGAGATAAGTCAAGACGCTTGATAAGATTTTTCAATGAATACATACCTTGACAAGTTTTTGAAAGAGTTCAAAATGGATCGTCAAACAAGGAGTTCCCGTCAGACATAAGGTGTAAAATTGAGTAAGACTCAAAACCGACCACGGTAGAAGATAGAAATAGAATGAAAGTCATTCCTCGTGCCACATTCACAGGTTCTATAAAGTATGTTGTGTTGTGTACTAGACCTGTTGTGTATATTGCCATGAGTTTGGCAAGGGGGTACAGTAGTGATCTAAGAGTAGATCATCGATAACGGTCAAAATTATCCTTAGTGAGGACTAATGAAATGTTTCGGTGATGGGGTGATAAAGAGTTCGTCAGAAAGAGTTACGCCGATGCAAGTTGCTTAATCGATCCAGATGACTCTAAGTCTCAACTGATACATATTGAAAGTGGGAGTAATTAGCTAGAGTAGCCTCATACATACGGCTCAATGGGTCGCACTCGCTGACTAAATTCTCTCACGAGCAAAACATGATCACACCTTAGTACTCTCTCGGTGTTAATCACATAGCGATGTGAACTAAATTATCGACTCTAGTAAACCCTTCTCGTGTTGGTCACATGATGATGTGAACTATTGGTGTTAAATCACATGGCGATGTTAACTAGATTATGGACTCTAGTGCAAGTGGGAGACTGAAGGAAATATGCCCTAGAGGCAATAATAAAGTTATTATTTATTTCCTTATTTCATGATAAATGTTTATTATTCATGCTAGAATTGTATTAACCGGAAACTTAGTACATGTGTGAATACATAGACAAAACATATTGTCCCTAGTATGCCTCTACTTGACTAGCTCGTTAATCAAAGATGGTTATGTTTCCTAACCATAGACATGTGTTGTCATTTGATGAACGGAATCACATCATTAGGAGAATGATGTGATGGACATGACCCATCCGTTAGCTTAGCATTATGATTGTGACAGTTTCATTGCTACTACTTTCTTCATGACTTATACAAGTTCCTCAGACTATGAGATTATGCAACTCTCGAATATCGGAGGAACACTTTGTGTGTTACCAAACGTCACAATGTAATTGTGTGATTATAAAGGTGCTCTACAGTGTCTCTCAAGGTGTTTGTTGGGTTGGCATAGGTCGAGATTAGGATTTGTCACTCCATGTTTTAGAGAGGTATCTCTAGGCCTTCTCGGTAATACTCATCACTATAAGCCTTGCAAGCATTGTGACTAATGAGTTAGTTATGGATGAAGTATTACGTAATCCAGTAAAGAGACTTGCCGTAATGAGATTGACTAGGTATGATGATAATAATGATCAATCTCAGCAAGTAACATACCGATGACAAAGGAACAACGATGTTGTTAAGCAGTTTGATCGATAAAGATCTTCATAGAATATGTAGGAACCAATATGAGCATCCGTGTTCCGCTATTGGTTATTGATCGAGACTTGTCTCGGCCATGTTCACATAGTTCTCGAACCCGTAGGGTCCGCATGCTTAACGTTCGATGACGATTGGTATTATGAGTTTATGTGATTTGATGTACTGAAGGTTGTTTGGAGTCCCATATGAGATCACGGACATGACGAGGAGTCTCGAAATGGTCGAGACATAAAGATTGATATACTGGATGATGTTATTTGGACACCGGATGAGTTCCGGGGGTCACCGGATAAAACTAGAGTGCCGGAAGAGTTATCAGAACCATCGGAGAAGTAATGGGCCTTATTGGGTCTAAGGGAGAGAGAGAGGGGCAGCTAAGGGCTGGCCGCGTGCATCCAATGGGCCTAGTCCAAATTGGACTAGGGGGAGGGGCGGCGCCTGATGATGATATAGACCTGGGGTAGGGTCATAGGTCTGACCTATACGCCCTACCCAAGGTCACTACCCTAGAAGCAAAGAAGCCCAAGAGACAACAAGGAGTACCTAGGAAGGCGCCGAGTGCAATCCACTGACCAATGATATCACTTGGGTACCCTCCTTCCCGATGGCACTCGACCATACAACAAACCACTCGACATATCAAGACCGAAGTCACTCAGAGCTGCAACGGTCAGCGCTCACTCCGTAGTCTTTAAGATCATTAATAGCACTTATGGTCGGGCGCTATCAAGAACGCCAGATTTACGCACATTGAACTCCTTGTAACAGGGATGGCTGGGATCTTGGCGCACTCTATATAAGCCACCCTCCTCTCGCACAAGGGTTCGCACTTCGTAACACATACTCATAATCCACCAACCGCCTCAGGCACCGAGACGAGGGCTTTTGCCTCCTCCGAGAGGGCCTCGAACTCATAAACACTTATGCATAACCTCACCGTAGCTAGGACCTTGCCTCCTTATTCGCACTCTATACTTATTGTCGACTTAGAACCACGATAGCTTGGCGCCCACCGTGGGGCAAAGCGCCTTAGCGACTTCCGCAAGGTTGCATTTTTCCGATCTTCATCGCATGGTTTCCGCGGCGGTTTGGTCGGGGCCGCAAGTTCCGACTCTACCACTTTCATCACCGACGACTCGCCGCTCCAGAGGCCCTCGATGTCGAGGCTCTCCTGCCGTGGTTCGTCAGACTTCCGCTGAAGTTCCTCGCGCGCTCTCCTTCGCGCCGCCTTCCTTGTACCACCGGTCATCGCTCGCTATCTCACTCTATTGGACGCTGCGCAAGCGGTCCGACGCTCATGGCCCAAAGAAGGGGTGAGACATGCGTGTCTAGTCATGCTCACCCCTCGTTGCGCGACGAGCCTCGATGTATTTCATCATGGATCGGTCGAATTCGTCGACTAATTTTGCGATACATTTTTGAGAGCGGAGTTGTGACCCCGCGGGCGGAGGTACTCATGGTCGACTCCCATCGCGTCCGCCTGGTTATCGCCGCGGTGACAGGGAGAAGCCATGGCCCATCACTCACCATGAAGAATATCAACCCCAACCTCTCAGCTCGCAGCAGAGGGAGGAGCTGTATCGCTGCAACATGGAGGCTCTCCAGACCCCCCATCATAGGGGAAACCGCCGAGGCCCAGGCCTTGGAGGCAGTGCGCCAGGCCACCCCGACTGATCCTCGAGTCCACTCGACGTCCACGGCAATTGTTTCCACCGATTCAGAATCTTGCAACCTGCCGCACGACAGGAGTCCATTCAGCCGCCCTATTCGAGGCTGGAGAGGCTTGCAACAGATCGTAACGCTGCACCGAGCAGCCGGAGACCGTAACTCACAGGTCCCAATCGCGAATGTAATCCACAGCAGATCAGTAAGAGCAGACATCGTTCAGTCGGCACACAGTCCTAGGTCGCCTTTGCGGCATGGAGGTCGTGATCACCGCTAGGATTGGCACCTGGGAAGAGCTCATGGAGAATATGATCATGAGTACGTCCGCGACAACCACCATTCGAGGGACGGGTCATACGCGCCCCGGCGATATGATGGTAGGCGTCCGTATGGGAATGACCGCAGAGTTCCAGTCAACCCCAGGGAGCATGGCTTTGACGCAAGGTCCGCCCCAGTGCAGGGTTTGGTCGACTGCACAGAGCATATAGAGAAGGGCTGGATCGAGATGCACTCCAAGGGAAGCAGAGTCCACGCTTCGCCCGTAGTGTTTCGAAGAGCCATCGAGCCGCTGAGATTCCTCATAACTTCAGACCGGGACATTGCCAAGAAGTTTATAGGAGAGTCAAGCCCGATACTTGGCTTGAAGACTACCGAGTGGCTGTGCACATTGGTGGCGGATCGATGAGGTGGCCATGAAGCATCTTCCTCTAATGCTTGAAGGTTCTCGCCAAGCTTGGCTGAACTCATTGGCCCCCGAGCATTTTGAGTTGGGATGAGTTAGCCTCGAGTGTTCACCGTAACGCTTGAGGGCACTTGCAAGAGACCCGCTGGTCTACTGAGAGTTGCAAGATTGCATGCGTAAACCGAATGAAACCCTAAGAGACTATATCCAGAGATGGATCACTCACACCACACAGTGGAAAATGTGTCCGATCACCAAGCAGTATGTGCCTTCAAGGAAGGCGTTCGCTACAGAGAGCTCGATCTGAAATTCGGTCGAACTTGAGATATGTCTTTGACTCGGATGATGGAGATTGCCACCAAGTACACTAACGGCGAAGAGGAAGACCGACTCAGGAGTGGCAAGCATAAAAAAATACCAAGACACCGGAGGAGGAAATTCCAATGGAAGGTAGCTTAAAGGTCGAGGCAGCAGGTCCTTCCGAGGCAGCAAGCAGTTGGACCAAGGAAAGTTCAAAGGAAACCCAAAGGGCCTTGGATCCCTAAGAAGGTGAAGGACCAGAAGGAAATGATGTGATGGGTTTGCCGTGGTCATATTCACACCAAGAAGGATGAGGAGGGAACCCGATTCTCCCAAGCATACCACGCGACAATGTCGACTCCTAATCCGTAACTTCCGAGAGAGTAAACCCAAAGGATAAGGACAAGGAGTCTCGAAGGAAGAAGAAGATAAGGATGATGATGGTGGTTACCCCAATGTTAATGCCACCTTGGTGATTTTTGCCGATATCGAGAGAAAAAGACGATCAAGGTCATTAACAAAGAGGTAAACATGGTTGCTCCAAGAACACCAAGGTATTTGAAGTGGTCAAAAACCATTACATTCGACTAATCCGACCACCCGCACGCCAGAAGTACCCCTCGGCGATAAGCGCCGGTGGTCGACCCAAATGTGGAGGCACCCGATCGACCAAAGTTATGATGGATGGTGGCAATGGTCTGAATATTTTGTATGCTGACGCCCTCAAAGGAATGGGCATTCTGATGTGCAAACTCAGCGAGAGCAACCTGATGTTCCATGGAATCATCCCAGGAAAGAAAGCCGAATCACTTGGCCAGATAACTCTTGACGTGGTTTTCGGCGATGAGAAGAATTTCCGCAAGGAGAAGTTGACGTTTGAGGTTGTGGATTTCCAGAGTGCCTATCATGCCATTCTCGCAGACCGCCTATGCTAGCTTTATGGATCGACCATGTTATGTATATCTCAAGATGAAGATGCTCGCCCCAGAGGCGTGATAACGGTTTCCGTAACCGCAAAGAGCGTAAGACCGCTTTCAAGACGATGCAAAGATAGCAGATGAGCAGATGGCAGCAGAGAGTTTGAAGAGCACCGTAAAACTACAGATTCGAAAGGATATGTCAGGTAAGAGGCCCGCTTTGAGTCCGTGATTTCACCGGCCGCCAGACCAAGCCGCCATGTTCACCCGACCGACCCCAATGCTACTCCGACCCATATCTCAACAACACTTGACAACAAATAGGAAGAAGCGCCATCCAGCCTCGAGAATGGACATCTTTGCATGGAAGCCATCCGACATGCCCGTGTGCCCATGGAGTTGTCTCGAGCACCGCTTATGAAGTTGACCCAAAAGTAAAACCTCATATGAGCATCTCCGCCGGTCCGCCATGGAGAAGAGAAAGGCCATTGGCAAGGAGGTGGCTCGCCTCCGGCTGCTGAGTTCATACGCCGAGATATACTACTCCGATCGCTCGCCAATGTTGTTATGTTTCCCAAGAAAGACAAATCACTCAATGTGTATTGACTTCAAGCACATCAATCGGGCTTGCCTAAAAGATCATTTTCCTCCGCCTCAAGATCGACTCGTGATAGTCGACTCAACTCTGGATGTGAGCGATCGTTCCTTCCTCGGACGCTTATTCCGGGTATCATCAGATCTGACTGTATGGACCCGATGAGATAAAGACGGCTTTCATCACCCCGTTCGGGTGTTTTTGCTATGTTACCATGCCCTTTGGCCTCAAGAATGCTGGTGCCACATTAATGCGCATGATTAAGAAGTGCATGATCACTCAAATCACCTAATGTGAAAGCATACATGGATGACATAGTGGTTAAGTCACCCAAAGGTTCCGACCCGTCATGACCTTGTTGAAACCTTTGCCAACCTAAGAAGGTATGATATCAAGCTCAATCCATCAAAATGCACATTCGGAGTCCCGAGCGGAAAGTTACTCTGTTTTCTCATTTCCGAACGAGGGATCGACGCAAATCTAGAGAAGAATGGCACAATCCTCCAATGAAATGCCTAGTGTGTGTGCATGATGTTCAAGCTTGCTGGTTGTTTGGCTGCATTGAGCCGCTTCATCTCACGCCAGTGAAAAGGCACCGCTTCTTTACCGATCGATGAAGAAGTCGATAAGTTCGAGTGGAATGACGAAGATGAAGCAACGCTTGAGGAGCTCAAAGCCCTGTTTTCCACTCCAGCCGGTGCTTGCTGCCCGTTAGCAAGGAGCCTCTATCGCTTACATCGCAGCCACGGGACAAGTTGTCAAGACAAGGTTCATAGTCGAAGCGAGAAGAAGAAGGCAAGGCCTTCAAAGTCCAAAGATCCTCGTACTACATTTCGAAGTCTTAACCCCATCCAAGCAGATATTTCTCACTATGAGAAGCTTGTTTATGGATTTACCTAACCACGAAGAAGGTTGCACACTATTTCTCCGATCACTCAATTTCGCCGTCACCGACGCCCATTGCCGAGATTCTAATAACAGAGATGCAACTGGTCGAGTGGCAAAGTGGGCGTAATGAACTCCTTCCTTAGATATCAAATTCGAGGCAAAGAAGGCGATCAAGTCTCAAGCAATTGCAGATTTCGTGAGAGTGGATGTAACAACAAGGCAAAGAAGGCCATCAAGTCTCAAGCAATTGCAGATTTCTCGCAGAGTGGATGTAATAGCAACAAATGACTCAAATTCAATCGAACATTGACCATGTTCTTTGATGGATCCAAGATGTTATATGGCTCGTGCAGAGTGGTCTTAGTTTCCCACGAGGAGACAAGCTCGCTTATGTCCTCTAGATTCACTTTGATTCTTCGAACAATGAAGCTGAGTATGAGGCACTATTGTATGGGTTATGATGGCCATTTCACTCGTGTCCCAAGGCTTGATGGTTTATGGCGACTCAGACTTAGTGGTTAACCAAGTAATGAAGGAGGACGTCAGAGTCCCGAATGATAGGTTATTGCAATGCAAGAAGAAAGCTAGAGAAGAAGTTTGAGGGTTAGAGCTCCACCACATACCACAAATCAAGAATCAAGTCGCCGATGATCTCGCTAAGATAGGATCCACTCGAAGCCTATCCTCAAAGAATGTGTTCTTGGAGCATCTCCATACCCCGTTAGTACAAGAAGATCCTTCAAGGAAGAGCCACCAAGAATCGATAAGTTCAACCGATTCGACCGAGATAGAGGTTCTAGCCGTGGTCGACCTGATCATGGAAGTCTTGGTGGTCACGCCGATTGACAAGCACCATACATCACGACATTCTCATAAAGGAGCCCCTGAGGATGAAGATGAGGCTCGCCAGATAGTTCGTCGATCCAAAGCTTTCACCGTGATGAAAGGGCAGCTTTACAAAGAAAGTGTCACAGAGTGGCTCAACGCTGATCACCTCGAAGAAGGCCAATGATCCTAAACGATATCCACTGGGACCTATGGTCACCATGTGTCCTTCGACCATCATGGCCAAAGCATACCGAAGGGATTCTATTGGCCTCGAGCGTATGAGATGGCAAAAGATATAGTTGACAAGTGTGTAGGTTGCCGCCTCGCTCCAACATATCCCACAAGCCCGTGATTCCGCCTCAAGACTATTCCACCGTCCGCCGCTTGCGCCTCGATTGATATGGTTGTGTTCTTCAAGACCGGGCGCGAGTGGTTTCACCCATTTACTCGTAGCCGCTGACAAGTTCACCAAGTGGATCGGCCAAGCCCATCAAAACCTTGGAGCAGTAATCGCAATTCTTTCATCAAGGAGTTGATATTCAGATATGGAGTCCTCACAAGATTATCATAGATAACGGCTCCAACTTTGATTCTCGATGAGTTCAAGGCGCTCAAGATCCCAAGGCACTGGTCAACTATATGGCCCATTGCACACCAGTAGTCGAATGGACAGCGTAAAGGGCGTAATGGTTTGGTCCTTCAAGGGTTAAAGCCTCGACAGATGCGCGATCACAAGCATGCTGCTAGAGCTTGGGTGACTGAATTGCCATCAGTCCTATGGGGGCTAAGAACAACGCCCAACCAATGATCGATGGAACCCTTTCTTCCCGATGTACGACATCGAGGTTGTGCTTCGAGTGACTTGCTACACAATGCTCCCCAAGTGGAATTGTTCCTGTCAAGCAGAGCAAGCACGTGAAGACGCAGCTTGATCTCCGGAGGAAGAGCATGATATGGCTTTTGTCTGGTCGACCATCTATCGGCAAGATCTGCGCCGATTCCACGCCGCAATGTCGAGGTCGAGCATTTCAGAAGGAGACCTTGTGCTCGGAGGGTTCAAATGACCTCACAAGCTCGCCCGCCCGAAGGTCCCTTCATCATCACCAAGGTGCTTAACAATGGAGCGCACTACATCTACAATGTAGCCAAGAAAATGGACGAGCCACGCCAAGATGGAACGCAGAGCTGCTTCCCTTTCTATACATAAAACACTTGACCCGACGAGTTGTAATAAAAGTACTTCAGCTTTGTTTTCCAAAGACAAGATTTTTACAAGATCTTAATGATCGGTTCCTCGAATCACTTGTGTCCAAATTCCCCAAGGTGGCTTAGCCAACCTGATTTGCCTAAGTAAAAAACACTGAGTGGAGAGAAATCCTCCCACTGGGGACTTAGCTGCACCTCAGACTTGCCTAAGTTAAAAACATTCTGAGTGGAGAGCAATCCTCCCACTGGAGGCTTAGCTCACACCCTGAAATTGCTTTAAGTTAAAAACATTCCGAGTGGAGAGCAATCCTCCCACCTGGGGCTTAGCCAGACCCAAATCCCCTAAGTTAAAAAACATTCCGAGTGGAGAGCAATCCTCCCACTGAGGCTTAGCTGCACCTCGAATCGCTTAAGTTAAAAACATTCCGAGTGGAGAGCAATCCTCCCACTGGGGCTTAGATGCACCCCAAATCGCCTAAGTTAAAAACATCCCGAGTGGAGAGCAATCCTCCCACTCGGGATTAGCTGCACCTGCATTGCCTAAGTTAAAAACATTCCGAGTGGAGAGCAATCCTCCCACTTGGGGGCTTAGCTGCACCTGCACTGCCTAAGTTAAAAACATTCCGAGTGGAGAGCAATCCTCCCACTTGGGGGCTTAGCTGCACCTGCACTCGCCAAGTTAAAAACATTCTCGAGTGGAGAGCAATCCTCCCACTTGGTGGCTTAGCTGCACCCCTGCATCGCCTAAGTTAAAAACATTCCGAGTGGATAGCAATCCTCCCACTGGGGCTTAGCTGCACCCCTGCATCGCCAAGTAAAAAACATTCCAATTGAGAGCAATCCTCTCACTGGGGCTTAGCCATGCACCCCTGCTTGCCTGTTAAAAACACTCGAGTGGAGAGCAATCCTCCCACTGGGCCTTAGCTGCACCCCAAAATCGCTTGTTAAAAACATTCCGAGTGGAAAGCGATCCTCCCACTCGAGGCTTAGCCACACCCCTGCATCGCCTAGGTCACAAACGCCCTTGAGCTACACCACAAATACAACGGCATTCCATCCCTATCCGCAAGGATGACAAGGTGTCGATTGAACACCGCTGCCTCGAAAGCTGCGCCACAAGTACAATGTACCATCCCAATCCGCAAGCACGATGAGGTATCGATCAACACCACGCCCGAGCCAAGCGCCACAAGTACAATGTACCATCCCGATCCGCAAGGACGACGAGGTGTCGATCGAACATCACGCCTGAGCGCATCACAAGTACAATGTACCATATGTTGGGGAACGTAGTAATTTCAAAAAATTTCCTACGCACACGTAAGATCATGGTGATGCATAGCAACGAGAGGGGAGAGTGTTGTCTACGCACTCAGAGACCGGGCGAAGCGATCACAACGAGAGGAAGTAGTCGACGCTCTCCTCGCGATCCAACCGCCTCCCAGCCCAGCATTCGGCCCCCAAGTTCTTGACACACGACAGCTCGGTGACGCCTCGGCTCCGATCCAAAGAAAGCTCCGGAGAGAGAGTTCCACAAGACGACGGCGCAGGACGATCTTGATGTTCTATCGACGCAGGCTTCGCCAAGCACCGCCACGATATGACCAAGGTGGATTATGGTGGAGGGGGCACCGACACGGCTAAGGAACGATCTCAAGGATCAACTTGTGTGTTCTAGGGTGCCCCCCCCCTCGTGATATAAAGGAGCAGGGGGAGGGCCGGCAGCCCTAGGAGGCACGCCAGGAGGGGGAGTCCTCCTCCTAGTGGGAGTAGGACTCCCTTTCCTAGTCCAACTAGGAAGGAGGAAGGGGAAGGAAGGAGAGGAGAGGAGAGGAAAGGGGCCGCGCCTCCTTGTCCTATTCGGACTCCCATGGGGGCGCCACCTCCCCGGCGCAGCCCTCTCTCCCTCTTGGCCCATTAAGGCCCATTACTTCCCGGGATTCCGAACCCTCCCAAGACTCCAGCTTTTTTCTCGAAACTTCCGAACCTTTCCGTGTCCTAATATAGCCGCCCAATATATCAATCTTTATGTCTCGACCATTTCGAGACTCTCGCCATGTCCGTGATCACATCCGGACTCAACTCCTTCGTACATCAAAATACACAAACTCATAATATAACCGCCATCGAAACCTTGCTGCAGGGATCTTACGGTTCGAGAACAATGTAGACATGACCGAGACACGCCTCCGTCAATAACCAATAGCGGACCTGATGCCCATATTGGTCCTACATATTCTACGAAGATCTTTATCGGTCGATCCGATAACAACATACGTTGTTCCTTTGTCATCGGTATGTTACTTGCCCGAGATTCGATCGCCGGTATCCAATACCTAGTTCAATCTCGCTACGCAAGTCTCTTTACTCGCTCCGAATACATCATCTCACAGCTAACTCATTAGTTGTAATGCTTGCAAGGCTTAAGTGATGTGCATTACCGAGAGGGCCCAGAGATACCTCTCCGACAATCGGAGTGACAAATCCTAATCTCAAATACGCCAACCCAACATCCGCCTTTGGAGACACCTCAGTACTTTTTATAATCACCTAGTTACGCTAGACATTTGGTAGTATCCAAAGTGTTCCTCCGTAAACGGAGTTGCATAATCTCATAGTTATAGGAACATGTATAAGTCATGGATAAAAGCAATAGCAACATACTAAACGATCGGGTGCTAAGCTAATGGAATGGGTCATGTCAATCGATCATTCAACTATTGATGTGACCTTGTTAATCAAATGACAACTCCTTTGTCTATGGTTAGGAAACTTAACCATCTTTGATTAACAAGCTAGTCTAGTAGAGGCATACTAGTGACACTGCTTGTCTATGTATTCACACATGTATTATGTTTCCGTTAATACAATTCTAGCATGAATAATAAACATTTATCATGAAATAAGGAAATAAATAATAACTTTATTATTGCCTCTAGGGCATATTTCCTTCAGCCTCCCACTTGCACTAGAGTCAATAATCTAGATTACATAGTAATGATTCTAACACCCATGGAGTCTTGGTGCTGATCATGTTTTGCTCGTGGAAGAGGCTTAGTCAACGGTTCTGCTACATTCAGATCCGTATGTATCTTGCAAATCTTATGTCTCCCACCGACCAAGTCCCGGATGGAATTGAAGCGCCTCTTGATGTGTTTGGTTCTTTGTGAAATCTGGATTCCTTTGCTAAAGCAATTGCTCCAAAGATTGTCACAAAAGATTTTCATTGACCCGATGCACTAGGTATGACACCTAGATCGGATATGAACTCCTTCATCCGCATCTTCATTAGCTGCTCCGGTTGCTATGTACTCCGCTTCACATGTAGATACCGCCACGACGCTTTGTTTAGAACCGCACCAACCGACAGCCCTCCGCTTAGTGTAAATACGATCCGTCTGCGATTTAGAATCGTCTCGATCGTTGTCAAAGCTTGCATCAACGTAACTGCCATTTATGAGCTCTTTGTCACCTCCATATACGAGAAACATATCCTTAGTCCTTTTCGTATTTCAGATGTTCTTGACCGCTGTCCAAAGGATCCACTCGATTACTTTGGTACCTCCTCGCTAAGCTTATAGCAAGGCACACATCAGTCTGTACACAAGATTGCATACATGATAGAGCCTATGGCTGAGGCATAGGGAACATCTTTCATTTTCTCTATCTTTCTCATGTGGTCGGGCATTGAGTCTTACTCAACTTCACACCTTGTAACACGTGCAAGAACCATTTCTTTGCTTGATCCATTTTGAACTTCTTCAAAATTTTGTCAAGGTATGTGCTTTGTGAAAGTCCAATTGCCGCCTTGATCTATCTCTATAGATTTTGATGCCCAATATGTAAGCAGCTTCACCGAGGTCTTTCATTGAAAAACTCTTATTCAAGTATCCCTTTATGCTATCCAGAATTCTATATCATTTCCGATTAGTAATATGTCATCTACATATAATATCGTAAATGCTACAGAGCTCCCACTCACTTTCTTGTAAATACAAAGCTTCTCCAAAAGTCTCAGATAAACCCAAATGCTTTGATCACACTATCAAAACGCTTATTCCAACTCCGAGATGCTTGCACCAGTCCATAAATGGATCGCCGAGCTTGCACACTTTGTTAGCTCCCTTTGATCGATAAAACCTTCCGTTGCATCATATACAACTCTTCTTCCGTAAATCCATTCAGAATGCAGCTTTACATCCATTTGCCAAATTTCATAATCATAAAATGCGCAATTGCTAACATGATTCGACAGATTAAGCATCGCCACGGGTGAGAAGGTCTCATCGTAGTCAATCCCTTGAACTTGTCGAAACCCTTTATGCATAAGTCGAGCTTTGTAGACAAGAATATTACCGCTCCGCCTTCTTCTTGAAGATCCACTTGTTTTCTATTGCTTGTCAATTCTGCAAGTCAACCAAAGTCCACACTTTGTTTTCATACATGGATCCCATCTCGATTTCATGGCCTCAAGCCATTTTATGGAATCTGGCTCACCATCGCTTCTTCATAGTTCGAGGTTCATCATGATCTAGTAGCATGACTTCCGTAACAGGATTACCGCATCACTCGTGCGGATCTTACTCGTTGATCTACGAGGTTCTCAGAGTAACTTGATCTCAAGTTTCATGATCAACATCATCAACTTCATCACTATTTGGTGTAGATGTCGTAAACCGTTTCGTGATAAACTACTTTCAAATAAGGGAGAAGGTACAGCTTACCTCATCAAGTTCTACTTTCCTCCCACTCACTTCTTTCGAGAGAAACTCCTTCTAGAAAGGATCCATTCTTAGCAACAAATGTCTTGCCTTCGGATCTGTGATAGAAGGTGTACCCAACTCGCCTCCTTTGGGTATCCTATGAAGACACATTCGATTTGGGTTCGAGCTTATCAGTTGAAGCTTTTTCACATAAGCATCGTGATCCCCAAACTTTAAGAAACGACAACTTTGGTTTCTTGCTAAACCATAGTTCATAAGGTGTCGCCTCAACGGATTTTGACGGTGTTCTATTCAGTGAATGCGGCCGCCTCAAGAGCATAACCCCAAAACGATAGCGGTAATCAGAAGAGACATCATAGATCGCACCATATCTAGTAAAGTGCGATTACGACGCTCGACACACCATTATGTTGTGGTGTTCCGGTATGGAGTTGCTAAACTATTCCGCATTGTTTCAAATGTAGAACAAACTCAGAACTCAAATATTCGCCCCACGATCGATCGAGAAACTTTATTTTCTTATTACGATGATTTTCAACTTCACTCAAATTCTTTGAACTTTTCAAATGTTTCAGACTTATGTTTCATTAAGTAGATATACCCATATCTCGCTTAAATCATCCGTGAAGGTGAGAAAATAACGATATCCGCCACGAGCCTCAACATTCATCGGACCACATACATCTCAGATGTATGATTTCCAACAAATCTGTTGTTCTCTCCATAGTACCGAGAACGGGTTCTAGTCATCTTGCCCATGAGGCACGGTTCGCAAGTGCCAAGTGATTCATAATCAAGTGACTCCAAAAGTCCATCAAGATGGAGTTTCTTCATGCGCTTTATACCGATATGACCTAAACGGCAAGTACACAAATAAGTTGCACTATCATTATCAACTCTGATCTTTTGGTTTCAACATTATGAATATGTGTATCACTACTATCGAGATTCATTAAAATAGACCACTCTTCAAGGGTGCATGACCATAAAAGATATTACTCATATAAATAGAACAACCATTATTCTCTGATTTAAATGAATAACCGCCTCGATCAAACAAGATCCAGATATAATGTTCATGCTCAACGCCGCACCAAATAACAATTATTTAGGTCTAAAACTAATCCCAAGGTAGATGTAGAGGTAGCGTGTCGATCGCGATCACATCGACTTTGGAACCATTTCCCACGCCAAGATCGCCACCTCGCCCTTTGCCGTTGTTCGCTAATCCAGAGTCCCTGCTTCGAGTTGCAAATATTAGCAATGTAACCAAGATCAAATACCCAAAAGCTATCATGAGCTCTAGTAAGGTACACATCAATAACATGTATATCACATATACCTTTGTTCACCTTGCCATCCTTCTTATCCGCCAAATACTTGGGGCAGTTCCGCTCCAAAGGACCGGTCCGCTTGTAGAGAAGCACTCGGCCAGTGTTTAGGTCCGCACTTGGGTTTTTCTCCCGAGCAAAGAACTTGCTTGCTGTTCTTCTTGAAGTTCCCTTCTTCTTCCCTTTGCCTTTCTTCTTGAAACTAGTGGTCTTATCGACCATCAACACTTGATGCTCCTTCTGATTTCTACCTCCGCAGCCTTTAGCATTGCATAAGAGCTCTGCATAGTCTTTACTAACCCTTGCATATTATAGTTCATCACGAAGCCTTTGTAGCTTGGTGGCGTGATTGAAGAATTCTGTCAATGACACAATCATCCGGAAGATTAACTCCCGCTGAGTCAAGTGATTGTAATACCCGCACATTCCGAGTATGTGCTCACCGATGCACTCCATTCTCTTCCATCTTGCAGCTATAGAACTTATTGGAGACTTCATATCTCTCAATCCGGCATTCTGTTGAATATCAACTTCAACTCCTCGAACATCTCATATGCTCCATGACGCTCAAAACGCCGTTGAAGACCCGGTTCTAAGCCGTAGCATGGCACATCGAACTATAGAGTAGTCATCAGCTTTGCTCGCCAGACGTTTAACGCCGCCGCCAGCATCAAGAAGAGGTTCGCACCCAACGGTGCATCCAGACGAACTCTTCTCAGGCAGCAATGAGGATAATCTCAAAGTTACGGACCCAGTCCGTAATTGCTACCATCATCTTTCAACTTTGCTTTCAAGGAACGATTAAAATTCAACGAACAACAAAGACGAGCCATCTATCTACAAACAAACATAGACAAGCAAGATACTATCAGTACTAAGTTCATGATAAATTTAAGTTCAATTAATCATATTACTTAAGAACTCCCACTTAGACAAACATCTCTAGTCATCTAAGTGATCACGTGATCCAAATCAACTAAACCATAACCGATCATCACGTGAGATGGAGTAGTTTTCAATGGTGAACATCTTATGTTGATCATATCTACTATATGATTCACGCCGACCTTTCGGTCTCCGTGTTCCGAGGCCATATCTGCATATGCTAGGCTCGCAAGTATAACTCGAGTATTCTCGCGGTGCAAAACTGGCTTGCACCCGCTGTAGATGGACGAGAGCTTATCACACCCGATCATCACGTGGTGTCTCCCTACGCATTTAACTTTGGCAACGGTGCATACCGTGGAGAACACTACTTGATAATTTTAGTGAGAGATCATCTTAAAATGCTACCGCCAATCAAAGCAAAATAAGATGCATAAAGGATAAACATCACATGCAATCAATATAAGTGATATGATATGGCCATCATCATCTTGTGCTTGTGATTCCATCTCCGGCACCGCCGTGATCACCATCGCCACCGGCGCGACACCTTGATCTCCATCGTAGCATCGTTGTCGCTTACGCCATCTATTGCTTTACGATTATCGCTACCGCTTAGTGATAAAGTAAAGCAATTATGTATGCTTGCATTTCATACAATAAAGCGACAACCATATGGCTCCAGCCATTGCCGATAACTTCGTTACAAAACATGATCATCTCATACAATAAAATATAGCATCACGCCTTGACCATATCACATCACAACATGCCCCGCAAAAACAAGTTAGACGCCCTCTACTTTGTTGTTGCAAATTTTACGTGGCTGCTACGGGCTTAAGCAAGAACCAATCTCACCCACGATCAAAACCACAACGACATTTCACAAATAGACTCCGCTTTAACCTTCTCAAGGACCGGCGAGCCACACTCGGTTCAACTAAAGTGAGAGAGACAGACACCCGCCAGCCACCTTTAAGCACGAGTGCTCGAACGGTGAAACCAGTCTCGCCAGAAGCGCACGCTGTAATGTCGGTCCGGCCGCTTCATCTCACAATACCGCTGAACCAAAGTATGACATGCTGGTAGGCAGATGACTTGTATCGCCCACAACTCACTTGTGTTCTACTCGCAAAACATCAAACCATAAAAACCTAGGCTCGATGCCACTGCTGGGGAACGAGTAATTTCAAAAATTTCCTACGCACACGCAAGATCATGGTGATGCATAGCAACGAGAGGGAGAGTGTTGTCTACGCACTCGTGAGACCGGGCGAAGCGATCACAACGAGAGGAAGTAGTCGACGCTCTCCTCGCGATCCAACCGATCCCAGCGCACAGCATTCGCGCCCGAAGTTCTTGACACACGACAGCTCGGTGACGCCCTCGGCTCCGATCCAAAGAAGCTCCGGGAGAGAGAGTTCCACAAGACGACGGCGCAGGACGATCTTGATGTTCTATCGACGCAGGCTTCGCCTAAGCACCGCCACGATATGACCGAGGTGGATTATGGTGGAGGGGGCACCGACACGGCTAAGGAACGATCTCAAGGATCAACTTGTGTGTTCTAGGGTGCCCCCGCCTCAGATATAAAGGAGCAAGGGGAGGGCCGGCTGCCCTAGGAGGCGCGCCAAGGAGGGGAGTCCTCCTCCTAGTGGGAGTAGGACTCCCTTCCTAGTCCAACTAGGAAGGAGGAAGGGGAAGGAAGGAGAGGGAGAGGAGAGGAAGGGGGCCGCGCCTCCTTGTCCTATTCGGACTCCCCATGGGGGGCGCCACCTCCCGGCGCAGCCTCTCTCTCCCTCTGGCCCATTAAGGCCCATTACTTCCGGGGTTCCAGAACCCTCCGACACCTTTTTTTTTCCGAAACTTCCGAACCTTTCCGTGTCCGAATATAGCCGCCCAATATATCAATCTTTATGTCTCGACCATTTCGAGACTCGTCATGTCCGTGATCACATCCGGACTAACTCCTTCGTACATCAAAATACACAAACTCATAATATAACCGCCATCGAAACCTTAAGCTGCATGGACTCTACGGTTCGAGAACAATGTAGACATGACCGAGACACGCCTCCGTCAATAACCAATAGCGGACCTCGATGCCCATATTGGTCTTACATATTCTACGAAGATCTTTATCGGTCGATCAAGATAACAACATACGTTGTTCCCTTTGTCATCGGTATGTTACTTGCCCGAGATTCGATCGCTTGTATCCAATACCTAGTTCAATCTCACTACGCAAGTCTCTTTACTCGCTCCGTAATACATCATCTCACAGCTAACTCATTAGTTGTAATGCTTGCAAGGCTTAAGTGATGTGCATTACCGAGAGGGCCCAGAGATACCTCTCCGACAATCGGAGTGACAAATCCTAATCTCAAATACGCCAACCCAACATCTGCCTTTGGAGACACCTCAGCAGTACTCTTTATAATCACCTAGTTACGCTAGACGCTTGGTAGTACCCAAAGTGTTCCTCCGTAAACGGAGTTGCATAATCTCATAGTTATAGGAACATGTATAAGTCATGGATAAAAGCAATAGCAACATACTAAACGATCGGGTGCTAAGCTAATGGAATGGGTCATGTCAATCGATCATTCAACTAATGATGTGACCTTGTTAATCAAATGACAACTCCTTTGTCTATGGTTAGAAACTTAACCATCTTTGATTAACAAGCTAGTCTAGTAGAGGCATACTAGTGACACTGCTTGTCTATGTATTCACACATGTATTATGTTTCCGTTAATACAATTCTAGCATGAATAATAAACATTTATCATGAAATAAGGAAATAAATAATAACTTTATTATTGCCTCTAGGGCATATTTCCTTCATTCAGCTCGCCGCAAGTACAATGCACACTCCACTCGACAAAAAGTGAGAAGATCAAGTTCACTCGAATTGGAAGACAAATGGAAACAGTTCAAAACCGAACAAAAGCCATGATATTCAAAGAAATTCAAGTTTGGATAAACCCCGCAAAAGTTCGGGACCGCAGCAGCAGTGTAAGTACTCGTACATCAAGCCCGAAAGAGTTTAACGGTTACATAATCACCGGCATTCCGAGGCAAATAAAGGTGGGGCATAATGTTTTGTTCACTGCCAGAGAAGGACTTGCCGGATCACGTAAACCGTCAATGTTGTCTCGCAATGCGCAGTGGCGGCATCAAGGAAGGTGTCCATTAAGGACCGGAAACTATGCCTTTTGGTGTTCGCAACCTTGAGTTCCGCCAGCTTGTCTTCTCGACATCCTTGCAAAGGCACTTTACCAATGGCAAGGCGACGCCAAGACCGCAGCGCGCAGCGATGATTTCTTCCATTCTTGCACTCGTCGTATTTGATTCAATGAGCCATCAGAGACTAGAGATCCTGTGAGAGTTCCGCCTGAGACCAGAGTTCAGCATCAACCCGAGTCATCGCTGCCTTCAGTCAGGCAAGATAATCAACAGCGTTGTCCATGCGTGACTCCAACCGCAGCACATTCATTGCAACATCATCTTTGACAGGATAATTGATGGGTTCGAGACCCGTCTTGACCCGCCCAGTTTCTGCTTCCAAGTCTTGACAAAGTTCTGAACAGTCAAAAAATAGTGAGTCGACAGCTGACAAAGACATGTCACCGACGCCAACAAATTAGTCAAACAAAATACCTTCAAGCTTCAAGACCAGCTTCAGAGCAAGTTGCCCCAGATAAGACTCTAGTTCGCCTCTTCTTGGCCTTGAGGCTTCCAACTTTCGCTTCGCCAAGTTGTCCTTGTCTTTCTTCGCCGACCTCCCAATTGGCTTCAGAGACCGCGGTCTTCAACTTGGAGTTCTCTTCAAACTTGCCGATCAAGCTAGCTTCTTGTCGCCAGCGTTGTTTCTCTGCTTCCTTCCGGGCCGCAAGAAGATCCTCGATCCTTCTTCTCCGTAGTCCGCTTCATTTTCTAAAGAAATAACATTCTTCGACGAGCTTGAAGTTGACGGTTTTCACTACGCACAACTGCTCGAAAGGAAATCACCAGTTCAAAGAGACTAAAAAATGGGGAAGAGTGAGTCACAAGGTGGACAAATAACGATTGGTTACCTCCCATGATAGCTGCTTGTCCCGAGCATTCTTGAGGTTCTTCTGGCCGCCAGATCAAGGTTAAGGCTGATTTGCTTCTTATTCAGTTCGGAAAGTTGAGCCCCAAGTTCACAAGACCTCTCGCAAGTCAAGAAATAAGATATCTCACGATGTAAACAAAAGTCAATTACAAAGGAAGTTGTTCTAAGACTATCGCTGAGTCAAACATTCAACAAGAGTCTCAGGATTACACCTGGGTGCACTTAGCGTGTCCCCACCGGGTTCGGTTTTACACT
>JAHHZJ010003837.1:0-27170 GCA_021437245.1 Aegilops speltoides | reverse complement strand
TGTCTTGGTGCCTCCAAGGGTTTTTTAGTGGAGGTGTCCCGGAGTTGAGCTCGAGGTGTTGTCGCCATAATTTTATCCTGCAGCCCGAATACCAGTTTAGACAATCGAAAAATCTCTTTTATGCGTTGTTGGTAGATAACCCCGCTAACCCAAGATCGAGGTGAGTACGGAGTATTGCTATGACTCGATAACGGATGCTTTTCAAGGTTGAGGTACACGATTTCAAGGTTTCTTGGTTATGTGTTGATGGATGGATACAATTGGATGTAGGTATTGTTAGTTTGGGTGAGATATATTGCTTCCTCGATCCCCAACACCAGATTGCATAACCGTAAAGTTTCGGAGTTTTATAGGTGGGAATTCAAGTAGCTCTTAGGATATCTTTCCGATGATGCATGATATGGGATTGGGTAAATCTCTATCATATGTATTTGTTCCGCTTATTCTGCAAGCCAATCTTTGTTTTTGTTTTATTTGTGGTATTCGAGTTGCTTCATGTCAAATGTTGAATCCATACCTTTCCTAAACGGTGTTCTCATATTGCTATGTGAATACTAATCCTTCTTGATCATTGAGGTTGTCATGTTAATTCTTTCCTACCGCGGCTTTCTTCAAGTGGATCCGATCGTTTCCCCATCCGCAAGATCAAATCTAAGTTTTCTCAACGGTGTTTGTTTCATCTGGTCCCAAGTTGCCTTTGTTTTCCCGCCTCCCACCCTTTTTCTTCAAGGACACGATTTTTAACCAAGTATCCTTTATTTTTGTGAAGTTTCTCCATTCTTTTCCATCAATGTTCTTACCCGTGGTTCTCAAGAAGATGTTCTACTAGTTCATCATCCTTCATTGTTGTTTCTTCTCCGTGGATCCAATTCAAGCTTTCGATATTCATCATATTCTATTCCTCGCTTTCTAATGCTTTATCGTGTCGATGCACCTCTTAATCATTCACTTCTATTCATTTGTTCGAGTGTTCAAGATATCTCACAAGACTTGTGTTTCCATTCTCAATCCCTTCAAGATATTTCAAGGTTGTTATCTCATTCAAGTCATTTTATTCAACCGTGCAACATCTCTTTAAATCTTTTCAACGGTGTTCTTTTTGAGTGGGCCCTAACCCAGTGTCTTTTCCTAGGATCTTACCCGACTCTTCTATTTTCCTGAACTATCCTAAATTCTTCTCCAAGTTTGACGAAGAATGAGTTATCATCACCAAATGCTTTTCTTCAAGATCTTTCAAATTCTTTTCATCTTTGGCTCAACCTTTCCTCTTTTTATTCTCCGAGTATCTCAACAATTCTGGTGGTGTTTCTCGTTGTCATTCTCATCATTTGAAGACCGAAGAAGAGTTTCTCTTTAATCTTGCTCTATTCTCTTCAAGATTCATGGTGCTAGCTTGTTGCCATCCTCTCATAATTGTTTTCGATTGTGAGAACCTTTTTCACCCATCGAGATATTCAAGAGTCTTTCACTTTGTCATCCGAGTCCATCAATTCAGGTTTATTCATTCTCACGCCGCTTATCATTCTCCCATCATACCTGCATCATTCAAGTATTCTCTAATCAGCTAGTGATCTATTCATTCATTTGTATTTAAATACCCTCAAGTATCTTCATTCATTTTTCCAATTCTTCCCGTGAATTGTGCCTTTGCTACATTCATTTTCAATTTTACGATGGTTCGCTCAAGATTTCACCTCTTTGTTATCGCTAATTCATTCGCTCTTTCCAATCCTACGGTGGTTCATGAAGACTTCTCAAGTTTTGCGCCATATCTCTTTAATCCTTTCTACGAGAATAAGTAGTATGCCAAATCCGTTGATTGTCATCAATTTAATTGGTGAAGGATATGCATAACATAATTCTTATTCTTGTTTCATCCAAGTGATTAATTTCTTCTTTCCGAGTTGTTCATCATATCACATTCTCGGTTTGAGATGCTCATCTTTCTTTTCGGAGTTCCAAGTTCTCTCAATTATCTCGTCGCCAAGCTTCATCTAGATCATTGCAAGGCTTCACCTTGTGTTTTCAACTTCCTTTCTTTTCATCATCCTTTATACCGGAGTTTCTTCATGGTGGTCGCAAGGTTCTTTCATTCTTCAATTGTTCTTCAAGATTTCTCTCGGTTATGATCCGCTGTTATACTCAAAATAAACCTTGTGCCCAACACATGTTTTGTTTCGAGGAGTTTGAGTATTCTTCATCTTGCATTCCAAAGTGCAATTCCTTCTACCTTATCTTTTGAGGTGGTGTTATGTCACTCTTGACAATTTCCTTCTTGTTTCATGATTCATATGTTGTCAAGAATGAGGTATTTTAAATCCATCAATCCCTTTGTTGGAGTTATCTTGGTTATATTTCACCCAAAGCTTTCCTAAGGATTGTTGCTATTTATGGTGCTTATAAATGACCCAAGTTCATCTTTATCCTCCCGTGATATAGCTTTCGCCTCCTTGTTCAGATCAATGAAATTCTTTTCCGTGCTTAGGTTGTCGCCTCATAATTTGAGATGCATTCCTTAAGACCATGTCAAGCTTTGTGCTTCGTTGTTGATTTTCCAACAACTCCATTCGTTCTTCTTTGCAAGGATGCTTTCCAAGTTCACTTGTGGCAAAAGTTGTCATTTTCTTCTCCATCCCTTTATTCCAATGATCTATCTTCTATTCTTTCTTCCGGAGGCATGGTGATGTTGCTCTTCACTCATCATCTCCAATTGTGAGGGTCGTGTTCTTTCTTGCTTATCCATTTAACCGAGTGTTGTGTCATCTCTTCAAGTTCTTTTCATCTTATCAAGTTTTCCTTCTTCTCAATGGAGTCCCAAATTATATCAATCTTATTCCTTCTCTATCTAGTTTTTAACCGGAGTGGTTTCAATATCTATCTTATCACTAAACCTCCGGTTCTCGTTGTATCCCTTGCTCCTCTTTTCTAACGGAGTGTTTTCAACTTTGCTCATCTTCGTTGTTTTCTTCATTTCATTTTGCTCAACCTCTCAAGGTTCATGGTTTTCACTGCTCACAAAGAAGCAACTATGTTTTACATCTTCCTCTTCCGCTTTCCTCCGTGCCATCCTAGATCTCGGACGAGATCCTCTCGAGTGGTGGAGTGTTGTAACGCCTCGATCCGGCGCGCCAGTGTCCGCCATTATTCGCCGTTGTTGCCATGTCATGTGTTATGTGTTGCACTTTGCCATGTCATCATTTGCATTTTATCATGTCTTCATGTGCATCGATTTGCATACGTGTTCGCCTCATGCATCCGAGCCTTTTCCCGTGTCGCTTTTGCAATCCAACATTCCTATGTCATCCGCGCCCTTTACCTCTTCTCATGTGAGCGGGTGTTAAACTTTCTGAATGGTCCGAGGTTTGCTAGCGCCTTGGTATAGCACCGTAGACCCGTCAAGTTTCGTGCCATTTGGAGGTCGTTATACTCCAACGTTAACCGGTAACCGTAATGTCCTCTTTGTTGCAGCCCAACATCCCTTCCAAAGTGGCTCAAAACCCACCAAACTCCCTCCATGCTCTCGGTCGTCGATCACGACATGGGTCAAAACCGCACCTCATTTGGACTCTCCTAGCTCCTCTATGCCTATATATACACCCCCATTCCAAATCCCTTGATGTTTTCCTCAAACCCTAAAATTCTCCCAAGCCACGGACGTGTCCGCCACGGACACGCCCACCGCGCCACCCCGACGAATCGGAGGCCGCCACCTCAGCTGGCCGCCCAGCCTATCCTCACAGGCCTGCCACGCGCCTTCTCTCTCTCACTCCCACAAGGGCTCTGGACTGGATCGGCCCACTGAGTCGCCTGCATGCCCACGCTGCACCTAGGCCATTGCTGCTGCTTCGCTGCTCACTCCACACATGCCACAAGATTTGCTGCTTTGCGCTGCCTGCTGCTGGTTGAGGCACACAGGCTCAAGGCTTCCTGCTAACATAGGCCGCTTGCGCCGCTGGCTGCTTCCGATCATGCTTGCTGCTCGCCAGGGCGAAGTCCGCCGCTGCGGACTCAGCTTGCAGGCTGATGTTCTCTGGCAGGCGCTTCAGCGCCTGAGTTTCCCTGCCACCTGCAAGCTCTCTCGCTCGCCTGGCCTCCAAGGCTCCTTCACTCGCTGATCCGCCGATGGCGAGATCCGCCCGATCCGCCTGCCTCCGCGATCCTGGCATCTCCGCATGGACTCGCAGATCCGCCTCGCTCGAACTGCGCTAATCACGAGGTCAATCCCTGCTTCCTTCTAAGTCCCTCAGATTGTAATTTTCATGCCATGTTCATGCCATCGCTTCTCGCATGCGAGTCCTGCTTTCGGCGATAATATGTCAAATTGTTCGTCTGACGAGTACATCATTTCATTCCATTGCATCCTTTTCATTTGAGCTCATCTTGATGCCCAAATGCTGTTGGAAGAGTGCATGTAGTTGTTAATCATCAAACTCTTATAACTTGTCGTTTTAACATTTTTGCCATGATATATGTGTGCATCCTATGAGTATGAGCTCTACATGAATGTTGGACTATGCCATGCCATATTTCCAGGGGTGTTGACCATGTATTTTTGTGAGTTGTGTGCTGAGTGCATCAAGCTTGTAAAGTAGGGTAGTTGTGCTTGCTTTTCCCGATGATTCTCATATAATTTGTTGCTATGTTAACATGCTTCCACTAATCATTCTATGCATAATCTGAGATGCTCTATAAACATGTTCTGATATACATGTCTTGCTATATCCATTCATGCCCTTTTTTGCAATTATAGCCTGCTGAACATGTTCATATCTTGCTCCAAAGTTGCTTGAAAATGTTGTTTGTCACTGTTAACATTAAGTTCACTTGTTCCCATGTGTTTTCCTAGTGATCCATGTATCCTATGACCTTGTTCTTGCCATGCCTAGCTTCATAAACATGCCTTCTTACTGTGGTTTGCCTTGCCATGCCATGTATTGCTCTGTAGTGAGTGGTTCGAGCTCATGAACATGCCTACTTATCGTTGTATCCGCCATGTTCAAATCTGTAATATAACTTGCCATGTTTACATGGGTGCCATCATATTTTCTATGCCTTTTGGCTCATGGTCAGTAAGGGTCTTTTGATATATGCTATTAGTAGTTTCATGTCATGCCTTTGTTTGCCATGATAAGTTCCTGTAACATGTTGTTTTCTTGCTCAAACATTGCAACCTCGATGTTATTTCTACTAAAACCCTAAATTGTCATTACTTGCAATATCTCCATGTCTTTTGAGCATGTTCTAGTTGTTTCGGAGATAGCTCAGTGTTCATGTTTTGTTATGCTTTATGTGTACTTCATGCCCATGCCTTTTTTTATTATGTTGGGATGCTGTAGCATGTTGTTTGATGCTTGCAATATGCCTAGTTTGCTTTTGGATGATTGTTGCTATGACTTGTATGGAGTGTTGTGTTGCAAACTGCTGTTCGCTTTTGAGTGTGCTCTATATGAAACTTGCTTGATTTTGCATGTAGCTTCATATTATCATGTTGCATCCTTGTTTTGGTGTGTTTGCTTTATGTTTGGGTGCATTTTGCATCAATGCCATGTTTAACTTGTTTTGCTCATATCTTCTAGACCGTAGCTCCAAATCTAATGAACTTTATATGTAACTTGACTAGAATTTCGTGTAGATCATCATGGTGCATCTTAACTTGCTGTTTAACAACTTCAACATAAGGTTTATTAAGTTCTGGACCAATTTCGAAATATGCATACGAGGACTTCACCGAAATTGTCATATGTTGTTTCCGCCTCATTTAAACTTGCCTTGATGTGTTGTTCTTGTTTGCATCATCTCTTGCCATGAGTAGCTTCATGTAGCTTGGGTCATGCATCATGCTTGTTGTGCATCATGTCTTGCCTATGTGTGTTGTGTTTACCATGTTGTGTGCTTCTTCTCGATAGTTCCCATTTCGCTTGCATCGTGAGGATTCGTTCGCTCCGCTTGGTTCGCCTTCGTGGTTTCATCTTCTTGATGGACTCGTTCTTCTTCCTAGCGGATTTCGGCAAGATGACCGCTACCCGGATCTCACTACTATCATTGCTATGCTAGTTGCCTCGTTCTTTCGCTATGCTCGCTACCTATTACCTGCTTGTCCAGCCATCCCATATTGCCATGAACCTCTAACCTTTGACACCACTCCTAGCAAACCACTGCTTTGGCTATGTTACCGCTTTGCTCAGCCCTCTTATAGCGCGCTAGTTGTAGGTGAAGTTGAAGATTTCTCCATGGCGACAGTGGTTTATGTTGGGATATCACAATATCTCTTATATTATTAATGCATCTATATACTTGGTAAAGGTGGAAGGCTCGGCCTTATGCCCGTGTTTTGTTCCACTCTTGCGCCTCTAGTTTCCATCATACCGTGTTATGTTCCCGGATTTTATGCTCCTAACGCGGTCGGGTGATTTATGGGACCCCCCAGTTCGCTTTGAATAAAACTTGTCCAGAAGGCCCAACATTGACTTTTACCATTTGCCTCACCACCACCTACTTTTTCCCTTGGGAGTCGCAGATCCCAAGGGTCATCTTTATTTTAGCCCCGGCCAATGCTTGTCTAAGTGTTGGTCCAAACTAGAGCCACTTGCGCGCCACCTCGGGAAACTTGAGGGCTGGTTCTAGTTGTACGAGTGCTCATCCGGTCGTGGCTCGAGACGAGATACGCTGGCTACTATCGGGATGTCGACGCGGAGGTCTTGCTGGTCTTGTTTTACCATTGTCTAAATGTCTTTATGTACCGGATACCGAGCCCGATCGGAGTGTCTCGGTGAAGGTCTATTCCTTCGATGATTGCAGAGCTTGTCATGGGCTGTTGGGACACCCCGCAGGTTTAAACTTTCGAGAGCCGTGCCGCAGGTTATGTGGCAGATGGGAATTTGTTAATGTCCGTTGTAGATAACTTGACACCAGATCCGAATTAAAACGCATCAACCGTGTGTAGCCGTGATGGTCTCTTCTCGGGAGTCCGGAAGTGAACACGGTTTCGGGTTATGTTTGACGAAGTAGGTGTTCAGGATCACCTCTTGATCATTGCTAGTTGGCGACTGCCTTTGTTCTCTTCTCGCCTTTCTTTATGTATGTTAGCCACCATACTATGCTTAGTCGCTGCGCAACCTCACCACCTTACCCCTTCCTTTCCCATTAAGCTTTGCTAGTCTTGATACCCATGGTAATGGGATTGTCTGAGTCCTCGTGGCTCACCAGATACTTCCTAAACCAGTTTGCGGTGCCTTTGTTAATGAAAGGTGACGCAGCCAAGCTCAAGGAGGAGCTTGTTGATGATCTTGCCCTTTGTGTTGTTTTGTTCTAGATGATCAGAGTGGAGCCCGCTTGGGGTCGATCGGGGACCTTTGTCGATTTGGGGTTCTTCTTTATTTTGGTTCCGTAGTCGGACCTTGATTGTATCTCGGATGATGTAATGCTTTATTCATGTTTTTGTGTGAAGTGGCATTGTAAGCCAACTATGTATCTCTTTCCTTATGTATTACATGGGTTGTGTGAAGATTACCTCACTTGCACATTGCTTTCAATGCGGTTATGCCTCTAAGTCGTGCTTCGACACATGGGAGATATAGCCGCATCGAGGGCGCTACATCTTGCCGGGTCTTGTCCTTCCCAGCAAGCTTCTCTGCGGGCCTTGTCTTCTTAGCTAACACTTTGTTCTTGAATGGCAGAAATAGGAATGACGGAGGATCTTGGCGGACGCTCAAGCAAGCCTTGCCGCAGACGCATGACGCCTGCAGACAAGTTCGGGTACTAAGGTACCCCTACTTTAGTACATCGACAGAGCCCCTGCTCGGCCATACACGGTGCCGAGGCTCATGGCTAGGGCCCAAACAGGCACGGCACCGCGCCCGGGTCCAAGTCAAATCCACTCAGATTCACTGCTCCTCCAGAACAGCACGCCAATCGCGGCTGGGAGAGGTCGGGCAATACTTTAATCCAGAAATGCGTAAGCTCGCCTGCTCAGATCTCGCCACGCTGCTCCCATGCACTTGGGGTCGCGAACGTGGAAGTGGAAAACGGGCGCATGGGCAGAGGCAGCGGTCGGCCCCGACCCGCTCTTCCTCGTGCCTCGATTCGCTGAGGGCGGCGGCCCCACCCCGCTTCTTTAAGAAGAGCGGAGGGAGCGCAGGTCCGACTCTCTCATCTTCTCCTTTCTTCAGCTTCTGCCCCCTTTTCCCATTCGCCATGGAGAAAGGGAACCCTGCCCTTCATCGGTGGCGGAGGGTCGCCGCCAACAACGATCCGTCCCTATCTCATGCCTGGGCGAGCCAGCCATAAGGGGAAGAGGGAGGGGCGAGGTCGTGGACGAGGTCAAGGACGAGGTCGAGGCGCCTGGGAAGAGGCGGACGGGCGGCGCCAGCTTCGCCTCCGCCGGCGTTCCTCTCCCAGGCGGTCCATACAGGGACGCACCCTTGCGAGGTCTTCGCCAGTCGCCAGCGCCTGCTCGCCTCCGCTTCCAGCTCCGCTTATGAAGCGCGATGGAGTCGGACCCGCCGAGACACTTAGATTGCACATGAGGGTCGGGATCAGCGGCACGAGTCCATGTTGTATTCCCAGCCCTAATGTGATGTATCTTGATCGTGGTGGAAGACGCTGTTCAATCCACAGCCGATGAGGGGTTTACCTCCATTTTAAGTTAATGGAGGGCGATCTCTCTCCGTCAAGGCCTTTGGGGACTTCGCACTGGGCGAAGTGCTGCGTGGACAGCTCCTCCGACAGTGAAGACTCCCCCTCGAGCGAGAGTGACGAGGAGGAGAGCGACAACAACGACGAGGGTAGCGGGCGGCGGAATGGCGGGCCCGACTAGGTGTCGGGCGCCGCTGCAGGCCACCGGCGACCCCATCATCCGCGCCGGCTCCTTGAACTCCCCGGGTCGCTCTCCTTGGCGGTCGGAGGGAGGCTGCGAAGGAAGAGGGTTACGACAAGGCCAGTCGGAGTACGAGGGCATAGTGCCTCGACAGCAGGCCGACGCGCCGCCGCCTCGAGCCCCGCCTCGCGCCGCCATCACGGCCCAGCCTCGGACAGCCCCGGATGTTCTCTTGGTGTCTTCGCACCTGTAGCTCGCCTAGGCGCCTTTGCCCTTCTCGCCTCTTGACCTACCTCCTCAAGAGAGGGACAGGAAAGGGATTAGCGATCTTATCTTTTTAATTTGTAAGCCTTCGGCCTTAGCTGATCTAAAACTTGTAATCATGTCTTTCATGTTTTTCATCCTCTATGGACTGCATCTGAGTGGGATGTGTTTTAATGAAAAGGGAAGCTTGCTATGTTATATCCTTTACTCAATTCCACCCCTTGTATGTTTTTACCCCACGCTTTTAGGGAACTTGCCGGTAGGATCACGCTGCCACGAGCGCCGAAGCGAACATCAGAGCCTGCGCAGGTGTTACTTCCGCAAGAAACCTTGTCGGGCTAGTTGCAGACACTTCCACCGCTGAGCGGACTCAAACAAATTAAGGGCAACTTAGCCACGAGTCCATTCCTCCAGCATGTGTTTTCCATACAAGGCATGGTCGGGGAGGACGCGGACTCACATTCCCCAGTCCATAAGAGGATGCATGATGAGGGACGAAAAACTTATCTGATATCGCAGCCCCCGGCAACTTTGGCTTGCCGTGGATGAATCTTGGCATTTGCAGCCCCCAGCAACACTGGCTTGCCGGGGCCCACGTGCCAGCGCGCCCTTTTTCTCCTTTCCTTGTTCTTGCCGCTGCTAGACATGTCATAGGAACAATCTCTTTGAGCGCGGCAAGTTATTTATTGTAATGTAACTTTACTCGGTACTGCTCGCTATGTTACTTCCTTTGTTCAGTTCCATTCCTTGTATGTTTTTACCCTTGCGCTTTTAGGAACTTGTCGGTAAACACGCTTGTCATGAAGCCGAGTGCGAACATCGCAGCCTCATCGGCGTGTTGCTCCGCAAGAAACCTTGTCGGGCTAGTTGCAAGACACTTTTATTGTTGAGCGGACTCAAACAAAGTAAGGGCGTAACTTAGCCACTAGTCGGGTTCCTCCGCCAGCAGTGTTTTGTATACAAGGCACGGTCGCTCAAGGAGCATAACTTAAAAATTTAAACTGACTATGCTCAAACTTTGGCAACTTAGCTTCTTGCTTCGTGTCCCAAGGTCTGTACTTTTTGAACGATGCCGATCCACTTCATTATCTTCTCCTTCTCGAAGCTTCCGGCGTGACTTTATGCTTTATGGTAGCGGCGCAAAGCTTGTCGATAGCGAGCAGCTCATACCGCAGCTCAAGACGATCTTCCTTGAGGAGCAGCATCATCTTGCCGCTGTGCTCTTGCTCTAGCTCATCATAAGCGAGCACTCGAGGCGATCCAGATACGAAGTTCTGCTTGGAGTGGAACTGCATGCTTCACACTTGTTTACTTTGTGCGCTGCATCCCGGAGGGCTGTCGGCTAAAAGAAACCTTGCCGAAAGCTTTGCGGCTAAGTGTTTTGCGCCAATGTGGTGGCCACATATGCCTCCATGTATCTCCGCCAACAGCTCTTGTCCTTCTTCCGGAGATGCACTTCAATTTCACTCGTTGAATCTTTCTTCGACAAGATGTCATCGATAAACTGGTACATACTTGATTACCGGGCTACTTCTTTCCGCTTTCTTCTTGTTCCTCGAAGTTCTCCTGCTTGCGGAAATGGACGATCTGCTGTGCCCATGCCGGAGCTTGTGGCTCAACGACAAGGACTAAAGGCGCAATGCTGCCTGCGAAACATCCGCTTCTACGGCGAGAATCGATCTCTGCCGGAGATGATGCTCCCGCAAGCGTGTCGGGACACAGCTTTGCCGGAGCGTCCGCAGAACGAAACAAACCCTAGGGCTTGTCGGAGCATACGCTCCTCAAGACTTTTGTGTTGATCCTAGGGACCTTCTTGGCGGCGGCTTCGGGAGCTCGCCGAAAATAGTCGCCAAGAACTATCTTTCTTTCTTGCTCTGTCCAGCTTGATGGTGTGATGATGGTTGAGTCAGCTTGAGCACAAAAATTCCTGGTTCCATTGTGCAACTTAGTGCGGCACATTTTGACAGCCATCCGCAATGTCGTTTCGAGCTCTTGGAACATGTTCCATCTCGCAGTCGCCAAAATGCTCTTCCAGCTTTCTCACTTAATTGATGTAGGCTTCCATCGTGGACTCGATAATCTTTATTAACTTGGGACGACAAGCTGTGAGTCACCCTCAAATAAGCTTTTTGATCCCAAGGTCTGCCGATATCCCGAGTCCGCAAGCAAGCCTTCAGATCTGCAGATTGTTTGTTGCTTGCTCCTTGGGAAAGTGCATTTGGATCACGACTTGAGGTGCTCTCCGTGGGTGCGACAAGGAGTACGCCAAGCACGGGCGCTTTGCAGCGAGAAGGCACCCAAAGTACATGACCCATTCCTTGCTCGCTTCCTTGACGGGATGCTCTTCTCCGAGTTTCTTCATCGTGTTGGCGCCCACTCCGCTATGAATTCTGCCAATGCTCGGCTCGATAGTTGAAGTACTTTCAAACTTGAGACCAAAGCTTGATAGCTTCCAAAGGCCCACTGACAATCCGCCTGTGCTTCGGATTTTGCAATATCCTCTTCAACGGAAAGCGAGTGACAACTCGTGATCTCATGTGCTTGAAAATAATGGCGCAGCTTCCTCGAGGCCATGAGAAGGCCGAAGCAACTTTTGCACCCTGTAGTACCTTGATCTAGCCCCCAGTATGGGAGCCGACAAATAAACCGGCGCTGCACCATCTTTTTCTTCTTTTCTTCCGCAATCGACAGATCCATCCTTGCGGACCGTAGCTTGTCGGGAAGCCTCGCTTGTCGCTGGATCCGCTGCGCGTGCGCTCATCATCCGCCTCCTCTCCGCTATTAACGCAGCACTAACCACTTGATTGGTTGCCGCTAGATACAGCAGCAACCTCTCTGTGCTTAGGTGCGAAAGTATTGGAGTGGAGGATAGGTATTCTTCAAGTCTCAGAGCGCAGCCTCCGCTCGAGTCCATTTCATTGACCCGCCTTTTTCAAAATTTTGAAAATGGCTAGGGCTGCCACAGACTTAGAAATGAATCTATCGAGAGCAAGAATACAGACCGCAAGCCTTCGACATCTTTGACGCGCTTCGGGCTTCAACTCGATGGCTTTGATCTTGTCGGGTTGGCTTCAATTCTCTAGGATACAAAGAATCTGAGAAGCTTGCCGAAGGAACTCCAAACACGCACTTCTCGATTCAACTTGAGATCGACCTTTGCGCAGATTTGTAAAAGTCTCGCCCAAATATTGATCGAGTCTTTGTCCTTGCTTTGACCACTATCTCATCCATGTAAGCTTCTACATTTCGCAATCGTGGCCAAAAGCATGCGATTACTTGCAATGTTGAACCAGCATTCTTTAGTCCGGAAGGCATCCGCATAAGCAAGACGGCTACATGGAGTAATGAATGCGTTTTCTTCATCCTCTTCGCCATGAAGATCCGGTGATATCCCGAGTATGCATCAAGGAATGAAAGCAGATCACATCCCGCCGTGGAGTCGGCTAATCCGTCAATGCGCCGCAAGGAAATGGATCCTGGGACAAGCTTTATTAACATCAAGTCAATACAAAGCCTCCACTTCCGCTGGCCTTATGCGATGACTACCGGATTGGCTAACCACGCCGGATGGAGTACTTCTGACCAGGCCTCGCGCTTCCAATTTTTGATTTCTCCGCAATAAACTCTTGGCGCTTCTCGCTTGTTTCCGACTTTCGCTGACGGGCCGCAGGTGAGGGCAGACGGCAAGGTGGTGCTCAATTACTTCTCGAACACCGATATCGATGGTTGCTATGCAACACATCGACATTCGCTCAGCAGAGCAACGAGCCGCTTCCTATTTAGGATCAAGCTGGCACCGATGGTGAAGGTACCACCAGCCGCCCTCCTTGGCGCCACTTTCTTGGTCTCGTGCAGCTGTTCGCTTTCTTGCACTTGCCGGTGGAGCTCGGCGTGCGCTCCTCGACGGTAGCGCGAGCACCAAGAGGTGCGCTTGCTGGAGGGCATCGAGCTACTTTGCCGAACTTGGTCTTCTTTCTTCTTCCGGAGCTTCAGCAAGTGGTTTATGCTCCGCTGGCGCGCGCTTCCCAGAGATCTTGTCGTGCAGATAGCATCTTTCTTGTCGCCATGGACAGAAATAACACTTATTGACCAGCATCTTGAGCACATTGTAGGCGAGGGAGGCTGCCATGAACATGGAAGCGCCGACGGCCGAGTATCCCATTGTAGGGCAATGGGAAATCAGCAACGCCAATGTGACTCTCGTCCTGAATTCAGCTCACGCCAAACGTTATCGGCAGTAATCTTCCCTTCGCTTGCTCGTCTCGGTTGATTCCTTGAAAGGTACCACTCTTCGAGCTCATGCGGGATCCGAGCTTTGAGCACCGCGGAGGAGATAAGATTCAGGCCGCCCGTGGCCAACCAACATCTTTGTAACCTTGAGGTTGCGATGGTTGGCGAAGCAACATCGGCAAGCACCGACCGCAGTGATGCGATCCGGTGATCTCAACATCAAAGATGATGGGCGGCGGACCACTTCAGGCTTGCGCGATTCAACTGACGGTTCCACAGATTCACTTCCCGCTACTCAATCGCTTGAGTTGGCGTGCGAGGTGTGCGAGAAGCACCGCCGATGCACAAAACCTTTGTTGCTCTCGAACTCCCCGCTCATCAGCCTCATCTTCCTCCATCTCATCATCTTCGCCCTCATCTTCATCCTTGTCGCGCCGCTGGGAGGCTTCTGCCTCCTTGCCGCTGCTTGCCGCAGGCCCTCCCCGGACGGATGCTTTGCCGGATCCTCCGCCACCTTGCTGGGCCTTTCTCCTTGTCGCGATGCTCATACTCAGTTCGTAGCTCGCCATCGCTCAACCTTCTTGCGTGCTTGGAGGTCATGGCCCTTGGTGCGATGGATCTTGCAAGATCGCTTGCCGGAGCTGCTCGCTTGTCGGCGGCCACCACAGCCTCGGCCGGGTCACTACTTTGTTGGCGCTTGCCTGGCTTCGGACGCTTGACGACTAGCACATCCTTAGCCTTTTCTTCGTTATTCCGCTCCGTTCTTCCTTGCGGAAGGGCGCCTCACCGCCGATCCTTCGCTTCCTCGTTTCTCCGGGAGTTTCTCCTTCAGCCGCACGCTTGTCGCCGAGCATATAGCTTGTCGACATCTTCGATCTTGCACATCGCCATCTCTTTCATCTCGGTTACGCACGTTTCGATGGAACGCGCTGATAACCGCGGCAGGTGGACGCTCGGGATGTTGCGCCGCACTTGGTCGAATTCTATATGTATTGCAGCAGGACTCTCCTCCTTCCGGGCGAGCAATGAAGATCGCTTCCGCCATGGGGTTTGTGGTCACCGTGAAGGCGCCGACAAACCGATGGCACAGGTCCGCCACAAGAGATGGAGTTGTCCGCAAGTGCATGAGCCAAGATCTCGACGTTAGGCTTGAGCACCGGGAAGTAGTTGGCGAGGATCTTCGCGCTTCGCAGCTCGCACCGCAATGGTGTAGACGCCGAGGAACTCGACGGATGTATCCTGCCATCGCATTTCGGTACGCCTCGCTTGAAGTTCTGGTACTAGGCCATCGACTCTGCCGCAGCTCACGGCGAACGCAGGGCAACCTATCACAGACGGCAAGTCGCCTGTTCTTCGGGCGCATGCATGACGACAGGGCCGGCTGGTCGATTGACGCCGCTTCTTCGCGCTTCCATGCGAGTACGAAGCGCTCTTTCGTCGCCGTTTGGAGAACTTGGCGCTGATCACGGCGAGCTCGGGTCCGACGACACGGTGGAATCGGCCGAGGTTGGCCCAGCGAGCGGGCGATCTTGGCCTTCGAGGCGGGAGGCGCGGTGGTGGCACCCCCAGCGTCTTGTGGTGCCGGCTTGCGCCGGGCGCCTTGCCGGGCTTCATGTGCTCGGTTGCCGGGCTTGTCGCGTTGGCGGCCGATTTAGGCTCAATCATGACCTCCAGCTGCCGATCTTGTCGGCGCCGAGGGTAATCTAGGAGCAGCTGGGCCATTGCTTCCTCCGCAGCTTCGGTGGCGGCAGCAGCGAAGGTGCAGATATGCTCAAACTTAACGGTGTTAGAAGGAGCAACATCTTCCAGCGACCGACGCCGTGCGCAGCGTTGACGTATGTTGGCTCTTGAGCGCCCCGCGACCCACCAGCCGCCTTGTTCCATCGCGAGTACGGTGCTAGGAGCACGTGGCGTTGTTGATCCTGCACTTCGAGGGAGCGGTGGATGTACAGACGCTGAAGCTTAGGGCCTTGTCCTTGACCTGTGACGACGTGAGTCCCACTGCCGGCGCTCGCCTCGCGCCACCCAATCTACGCCGCTTGTTCGGGCGTAGGATAGTCGCAGACGGAGCGCCACCTCAAGCTTCTTCTTCGGTGGCATGTCGATGAAGATGTTGATGTAGCGCGCAGAGACCGGATCAGATCGCACAACCTCGACGCCCCTACTCGGGCGCGCCAGAGATGTCGTGGTGGAAACGAGCACCTATGGGGCAGGCCCTTTTCGTTCGGGCAGGAGCGGAGGGCGATCAAGAGCAGATCGAGGTCGAAAGTGGGATTTACCCAGCTTCGAGCTCTCCGGAGAGATAAAACCCTACTACTGCTTTGTGTTTGTATTCTTTCTTCTAAAGCGGTAAGCTATGGTCTCAATGAGTCGAATCAACCCCCTACATGCGCATGGGCCTTTATAGTCTAAAGGGGTCACCAACAGTGGCAGCGAGAGAAAGGGGTAAAAGGTAAAACGCTGGTTGGTACAACCACTATCACAAGGCCCCCTACCTAACTCGGGCGGCAGGGGACAAGGCATTGATGCTCCGTCCGTCGGTCCAACAAGGCAGAAACGACCGTAGGGGCGCCACCGACGCCACGATGGCCTCCTTGTCGCCTCCATGCCACCGACCTGGCTTCACAGCCTACCCGCCATGTGCACGAGCGATCCTCGCGACACGCCGCCGGGTGAGCTGGAGCGCAGAGTGGAGCCACGCAAGTGCCTTGTCATGTCTCGCCTTTGTTGCACCCACAAGCTTGTCACAGCGGGTCTTGCCGGACGCGGAGCGCTCGGCAAGTTTTTCAAGCGCCTTGTTGGCCTTCCCGCAAACTCCTTGTCGGGAACTATCCTTCCCGGCAAGCTCTCTTGTGGCCTTGTCTTCTTAGCAAACACTTTGTTCTTGAATGGCAGTAAATAGGAATGATTTGAGGATCTTGCATGACGCTCGACAAGCCTTGCGCAGATCGCCGATCGCCTGCAGACAAGTTCGGGTACTAAGGTACCCTACTTTAGTACATCGACATCATCTCTTCGCGAACTAGTGCACCTACAATTTACCATTGTATTGGGTGTGTTGGGGACACAAGAGATCTTTTGTTATTTGGTTGCGTGGTTGTTTGAGAGAGACCATCTTCATCCCACGCCTCCACGGATTGATAAACCAGTCATCCACTTGAGGGAAATTTGCCACTATCCTACAAACCCTGCAGCACTTGCAGGCCCAACAACGCTCACAAGAAGAAGGTTGTGTAGTAGACATCAAGATCTTTTCCAGCGCTGCCTAGGGAGGCTAGGTAAGTGAAGGTATATCTTTAGATCTTGCAATTGAATCTTTTGTTTCTTGTTTTAGCACTAGTCTAGTTTATAAAAGAAAACTACAAAAAATGGAGTTGAGTTTGTCTCAACGCTTCACCTTTTTAATATCTTTCGTGAGTATGATGGAAAGGATAATTGTGTAAGTGCTAGAAGAAGAAATCTATAGAATGTTTGGAACTAAATATTGAATTATGAGCATGATTGCAATGTTGTTAGTATGAATTCTTGAATATCCATGATGCTAATGATATGCAAAGCCACAAGCTTGGGGAAGCTATGTTTGATGGAGACTGATATTTTTTGTCCCCAAGCTTTGATGAGAAAATTTACTATGATGAAAGCATGCCTCCTATCTATGATGATTATTGTGATGATATTGATGCTATAAAGAAAAGTTTGCTTATGTGGAGAGTAGAATTTTTTATGCTTGTAGATCATGAAAAGAATGCTTTAGGTGCTGGTTATATTGTTGAATCATTCATGATGCTTCTAAAATTATTATGAGGGAGGAATATATGCTTGTAGGAATTGCAATAATATCAAGTTCCTCCCTATGTGCTTAAATTCTGAGGATATTATTTTTACCTTCCTATGCTAGTTGATTATTGTTCTCCTGTTGTTTGCTCACAAAACCCTATTCATAGGAAGTGGGTTAGGTCGCTCCTGGGAACGGGGTCCCAGACTTGCTCGGCTGCACAAGGTGGCTCAAAGGGGCCCAAAGACGCCCATCTTCATCAACAAAGCTCAAGACCTCGCGAGGGCCAAGCCTCACGGGCGGATGACAAGGAGCTCTCGCACGCCTCATCAGGCTCACGAGGAGGCGGAGAGTTCAAGGCGGGTACTCCAGGTGCCCATGACACAAGCCATGACGACTAAGGGCGCACGAGAGGCCAGCCGCAAGTGTCCTCCTTCCTCTTTGGTCCAAAGGAGCAAGTGCAAAGTAGAGCATCAATCAAAGGCATCCATTTCGTGCAACAAGACTCAAGACCAGCCAACGGCAGAAGGAAGTCATTGGAGCCCAAGCAAGGCCACCACCCGAGCCTTTGACAAAGCGAGGACCAACTTTAGTCAGATAAGTGTACCCGATGTTCCCTTCAAATGGCTAATTGTTGGCGCCTTCCCGCCAATATTTGGGAAGAGGCCCAAGGTTTTGCCTATAACAGGACTAGCACCCCAGGTGTAGAGGCATCTAGAATCAAGAGAGGCATCTAGAATCAAGAGAGGCATCCGGATCGTTACCTGAAGCGAGAGAGAGAGAGAGAGAGAGAGAGAGAGAGAGAGAGAGAGAGAGAGAGAGAGAGAGAGAGAGAGAGAGAGAGAGAGAGAGAGAGAGAGAGAGAGAGAGAGAGAGAGAAGGGCGGCTGAACTCCTCCTAGCAGTTCATCGTCCCAAACAAGAGCAGACCCTCGCGAGGCTGTTCTACCTTGTATTGTTCATCATCAACCCAAGAGGCAATCCACCACACACACACTGGAGTAGGGTATTACACTACAATGGTGGCCTGAACCAGTATAAACTCTGTGTCTTTTGTGTTGTTCCTTTCATAGTTTAGATCCTAGCGAGTCGGGCGAGAAATGTAGGTAGAGGGCGAAATCTCGCCAAGACACCCCAAAGTGTTCGAACCTCAAGGGTCTGCTCAAACCCGAATCCGGCATTTGGCGCGCAGTAGGGGTGCGCTAATTCGCCTTCCGTCGCTCCTCGTTTCTTCTCGACCATGGCATCTATGTTCGACGCTGCCGTTTGGCTGCTGAAGCGCCGAGCCGCTTCGCCGCTGTCCTGCACGGCTCCCTGCCGGTGGGAGCCTCGCTGCTCTCTCTCTCCGCCATTAACGCCACATCGCCTAGCAGGAACGAGCAAGAAGCATCGCCCCAAAGATCCATCCATGAGGCGAGACGGCCGACTGCTACACCTCGCCATCCTCGCTGGTTCGTCATCCCTAAGGCTCAAGGTGGCTATGGAGGCTCGATCAGCTATCATGCAAACGAGATCCTCGAGCTATTGCCCAATCAACGACGTTTATGAAGAGTGGTTCGACTGAAGTCGCTGAGCTCATCCGGCTGCTGGGCCTCCTGGCCCTTCACAGCCACGCTGCCAAGGCTGGCAATGAAGCTCCCTGGGCGCCTTAGCCGCCCCTCAAGAAGGTGCCCCGCCCCAAGGCGCTGGCCCTGGGTGGAACCTGCCTGGTCAGCGCCACGCTGCAAGAGCAGAGCTGCTAAGAAGTCCTCACCTCGAGAAGCTGCCCGAGCGCCTCGCCCGCGCTGCCGCGACCACGCCTCGCTTCCAAAGACGCCAAGACTCAGCCGCTCCCACAGCAGCTCATGGGGACCCGCAGACTAAGCTCTTTCGTCACCCAAGGCCTCCCTGTGCTACAGCTGGCTGCCGCGCTTTCACCATCGAGGTGCGCAGGTTAGCTGGCACGGCAAGTTCAAGCTGCATCTGCCTCGCCACGACAAGACGGCCGACCCTGCAGAGTTCCTCCAGTTTCTAGGAGCTGGGCATCGAGGCTGCCAACGGGACGAAGGTCATGGCGAACTGGTTTCATGGCGCCAAGGACGGGCCCACACTGCCTCGAACCTGGCCTGTGCACGATCTCTCCTCGACGAGATGCGCACCGCTTCATCGCCAACTTCCGTGGTACTTCGCGACCTGCCACCGCCAGTGAGCGACATGCGCCAGATCAGCAGAACTGTGGAAACCCTGCAGATACATCCAGCGCTCAACAACGCTACGCTTCAAGATCCCTAAGGTGACCGAGGAGGCCATCATCTCAGCTCTTCTCCGACGGGCGGCGCGACGCCAAGATGAAGGAAGAGTCGGCGATGCATGAAGACTTGTGCACTTCCTGGAGCTGTTCAACTTGGCGACCAAGGGCCAGGGATTGAGGAAGGGTGCTTCCTCCTCGAGCTGCCCGCCGCAGACCTGCAAGAGAAGAAGCCCAAGGCCAAGGACGTGAAGCCAAGGGGCTGCCATGCTCACGGCAGTAACCGCACACCAAGCGGGCAGAGATCAACCCGAATCCTTCCAAGCGCAGGGTATCACAGATACCACTTACCTCCACACCCACAACACCAATGAATGCCAAGAGCTCCGAGCCGCATGAAGGAAGGGTTGGCCGACATCCTGACCGCAGCGACCGGGCTATGGCCGAGGAGGAGGAAGGAACGCAGACGCCGGGAAGACCGCGCCCGCCAAGGGTGGCGCGACTAATCTCGCGAGGATCGCTGGCAGACCCGCCTCGCGAGGGAGCCGAGGATCAGCCTGCGAGGATCGCTGCAAGGTAACGCATGCCTCCTCCACCGCCGCAGCCAAGGAGAAATGAAGACCGCCATCGACGAGGGGCTGGAGCTCAGAACCACGCGCGATCGCCGATCCTCGGGCGGAGCTCAAGCCCCAGCCTCTCAACGATCTTCGCCAGTCGCGCGGGCAAGTGTAGTCCTCCTGCTCGAGGCCACGCGCCTCTCGTGGTCGGGCGGCGCCATCACGCTCAGCTCAGGATCAGCATGGCGCCACAGCCGAGTCCTCCCGATGCTTTGTTTTCCAATCATCAAGAACGGTTAGTCACCAGACTCATCGACGGCGGGCAGGCTCAACGCCCCGTCTGTGGAAACGCTCAACAATCTCTGCGTCTTACAATCAGCTTCAGCCAACCAAGCCCTTTCTCCGAGTCCGACGGCTCCACGTCCCGATTAGCAGGTCCGCCTCGCTCACCTTCGGCACGCGACAACACCGCGACCGAAGCTCATCAACTTTGACGCCGCCACATTCGCCGCCATACAACGCCATCCCTGACCCAGCCAAGTTCATGGTCAGAACTCCACCACGGCATAACGCCCTCAAGATGCCAGAAGTGGCGGAGTCATCACGGTGCCCCGAAGAGAGAGACGCGAGGTGCTCCCCGAACGAGTTTTCAGCCGCATCACCGAAGACCCGGATCGGAAGGGAGGCTTCCCAAGGCCGCCCTCAAGAAGAAGAAGACATCGTCTGCCCGCCCCTTAGGGCCCAGGCCGCCAGGGGGAACCTCCTTCCATCGATAGGGAAGCGCACCCGCCTCCTCAGCAGGCTCGGGCCTCGAGGGCCACCTCGCCAAGGTCATGAGGGAGGCGCTGGCACCACTTGAGGCGAGCAAGCACGCTCTCAAGAAGGAGCAAGACAAGGAGTGCCAAACCTCAAGAGTTCGCCAAAAGGCCATTCAGAACTACAAGAGTCAAGAGTCATGAGAGGCAGCCGCCACCGTGTGGGCCCCCATCCAGCGAGGATGGTGGGCTGCGTCTGCATCGACATACCATGGGCTCAACCGAGGCGATATCAGAGCGCCTGCCTCGCAAGTGGACGCCGCGGTTCGGCTCACGCCTACGTCAGATGCCTTATGGTTGCCAAACGCTGCGCGTGATACCAGCGCCTCATGAGGGCCATCTTGAGGCTCAAGAGGTCAGGTTCCGCAGCCCCAGCGGAGATGGAGATGGTCCGCGAGGAGCCACCAGCGCCCGAGCCTCCCGAGGCCCCTCGGGCCTCGGGGCTCGTGGAGGATCGGCCCGCCGCCCACCGAGTCTGCTACACCAACACCGCCTGCCTTCAACATCATTAGGTGACATCTTTCAAGTTTCATTTCAGATTGTCGTGTACTAAGGTAGGGGTACCTTAGTATCCCGAACTTGTGCACGGCAATGTAGCAGCTGCGGGCTAAGGCCTTACTGGGTGCCCGCCAAGATCCTCCGTAGTTCCTATTGGAGCCATTCAAGAACAAAGTGTTTTAACCTGAGAAGAAAGGCCCCGCAAGAGGAGCTTGTCCGAAAGACAAGGCTCCCGCAAGAGGAGCTTGCCGGAAGGCCAACCAAGGCATTCAGGAACTTGCCGCGACGCCACGCGTCTCCGGCAAGACCCGGCGAGCGACAAGCTTCCGGCGCGACAAGATAACGCATCATGCAAGGCGCTTGTCAAGGTGAAGCCACCACTGCGCTCCACGCCCAGCCAGATCCGCCGAGCGGTCGACCGCTCCAGCGCAGGGCGAGAAGTCGTGTAGCAAGCGTGCGAGGTGGCGAGTGGAGATGACGAGATGGCCATCGTGCGTAACGGTGGCGCCTCTAATGGTCGCTCGACTGTTGGCGACGCGACGGGCATTTAATGCCTTTGTCCCCGCCACGAGTTAGGTAGGATCCATCGAGCAGCAGCTTGTACCAACCACACCTTTACACTTTTACCTCCGCGATGCTGCTACATGTCGTGACCCCTTGAGCCTATAAAAGGAGGCCCATGCGAACGTAAAAGGGTTCGACCATTCGAAACCAGAACACTCCCACACTCTCGAGCAAGAACATAATACAACCACAAAGCAGGTAGGAGTATTATTCTCCGGAGAGCTCCGGTGGTAAAATCGCCGCGTTCGCCGATCCGCTTTTCGGCGGCTCTCCACTCCCGCGACAGAGGCCCTCGCCCCATAGGTGTTCGCTTCACGACATCTTTGGCGCCACGTAGGGGCGCTGAGGTTAGGTGAACCCGATCCGCATTCATGCGAGCCAGATCTTCATCCGCTTCATCATCTTCATCGACATGCCACCGAAGAAGAAGGCTTCGAGGTGGCTGCTCCGGTCTGCTGCCGATCCCACCGCCACCGAGCAAACGGTGGTGGGTAGACGCCGGCGACGAACGGGCGCCGACGAAGAAGCTGCTGCCGCCAGTTCAAGGACAAGGCCGCGAAACTCGGCGTCTGCGGCATGCACCGCGCCTCATCTCAGAGGCGCGACCGACATCGCCATGGTACTTCGCAGACGACACGCCTTGGACCAAGGTCGAGCTGGTGGATCTCGACGGATCCTGCTCTCGACGGGATCTCGCACGCACGCCACTGCGGCACGAGCAAGACACGTGCCGCTCGACGGATCTCGCCTTCTAACATAGTTAGAAGTCCGGCATATCCCGCCTCGCATCGCTTCGCCACCGCTGCCAAAGACTCCTGAGCGTGGCTCGAGCCTCAACTACTCCGGATTACCTCCGACGGCGACAAGATCGATCGCTGAGGGCTACCATTCAGCCTCATCGGCTTCGCTTAACGGCGACACTCCCGCAACCGAAAGCACATCGGCGCGCAAGACGCCTAGGCGCGAGCCGATGGCGATAAGACGATGGGGTGCAACCACCGTACTCCTCGCCTCGAAGTGCGAGATCGCCGACTCGCCGGTCAGCTCGACATCGACTCACAAAGATCATCGATCCACGAGCTCGCCGCGATCGCGCCAAGTTCTTCAAGAACGACAACAAGAAGATGCTCGACACGCATCGAGTGTCGAAGGAGAAGCGCGCGCCGCTAGACCATCGCTACGGCCCGCTGTCGACATGCATGCGCCAGGGAACCAGCGATTTTCCAGACGCGTAGGTTACCCCACGCTCATTCATGAGCTGCGGCAAGTCCAAAGGCTCCGAAACCAAGAACTTCGCCGATGTACCGAGAAGTATGATGGCAGGTTGCATCCGTCGGAGTTCCTCAAGCATCTACACCATCACGTGCAGCTGTTGCGGGCCGTGACGACAAGATCCTGCCAACTACTTCCCACGGTGCTCAAGCCCAATGTCGTCCTCGCTCATGCACTTGCCGGACAACTCCATCTCCTCATGGCGGATCTGCCATCAGCTTGTCGGCGCCTTTCACAGCGCCACAAGCCTCATGGCCAGAGAGCGATCTTCATCTGCCGCCTGTATGAAGGAGAGCCCTCGCAAGTACATACAAAGATTCAGCCATGTCGCGCGCAACATCCCGATGTCCACCCTGCTGCGGTCATGAGTGCGTTTCCATCGATCGGCGAATCAAGCAGGATGCGGAGGAAATGGCGGCGCAAGATAAGAGACGCCGAGAGCTCTATGCCCGCCGGCTAAGTGTGCATCGTGCCGAGGAAGGAGGAAACTCCCGGAGAGAACACAGGAGCGGGGATCCGGACAAAGGAGGATGTCGCCCGCAAAGAAAAACCGTATGGCAACAATGTAGAAGGAAAGGCAAAGATGTGGTAGCTGTTGAGCAGTCCGGCAAGGGAGGTGGCGCCAAGGAAGAAGAACCTGTGGCGGCCGCCGACAAGCAGGACGGCTCCGGCAAGCAATATTGCAAGATCCACCGCACCAAGGGCCATGATCTCCAGAGTTGCAAGAAAGTTGAGCAGCTTGTCGAGTAGCAGAAAGCTGAGTACAAGCGACGCGATAAGGAGAAGGCCCAGGAAGGTACTGGTGGATCCGGCAAGAAGCGTCCCGGCCGGGGAGGACGCCGCGGCAAGGAGACAAGCCTCCCCGCGGCCGCGACAAGGATGAAGATGAAGACGACGACGAAGACATGGATGATGACGAGGCCGATGAGCAGGAGTTTCAGAAAGCAACAGAGGTTCTCAGGCGCTGACGGTGGTGTCAAGATACTTCGCACCGCTTAGCTCAAACAAGGTGCGGAAGTTAATGCAGCAGAACTCCCGGTTGAGTCGCAAACCTCTCGGGTGGTCCAAGACGCCTATCGCCTTTGATATTGAGGACCACCCCGACGATAATCGGGTCGTGCTTGCCGATGTTGGTTTCACTAACTATCCGCAACCTCAAGGTCACAAAGATGCTAGTTGACGCAGGGCCGGCTTGAATCTCATCTCTCCGCGTACTCCAAGCCCAGATCCCCGGACGAAGCTCAAGAGACCGGTTCCTTCCAAGGAATCAATCCGGGAAGGAGCAACCTCAAGGGGAAGATCACGCTGCCAAGGACATTTGGCAGCGAGCTGAACTTCAGGACAGAGAAAGTCACTTTGACGTTGTGATTTCCCATTGCCCTACAATGGGATACTCGCCATCCAACGCCGCCAAGTTCATGGCAGCCTCTCACTATGCCTAACGTCTCAAGATGCCAGTCCGATAAGGTCATCTCCGCCCCGGCGACAAGAAAGATGCCCTTATCTGCATCGACAAGATCTACCGAAGCAGCAGCCGCAAGCAGATCGCAAAACACTTGCCGCTAAGCTCCCGGGGAAGAAGAAGACTAAGTCCGCAAGAGCTCGATGCCCACTCCGCAAGCACACCTCTTCGAGTGCTAAGCGCTACTGCCGAGGACGCACCATCGAGCTCCACCGCAAGTGTAAGAAGGCAAGGCAGCTCCGCCAGAGACCAAGAAAGTGGCCGTTAAGGAGGACTCAGATCGGTGGTACCTTCACCATCGCGCACACTTGATCCTAAAGAGGAAAGCGCTGCTGTTTCTCTGCGCGTAATGTCGATGTGTTTGCATGGCAACCATCCGACATCCTCGGTGTTCCCAGAAAGTAATTGAGAACCACCTTGCCGCTCTGTCCTCACGCATGGCCCATCAAGCGAAGTCAAAAAAGCAAGGAGCGCCAAGAATTCATTGCGAAGAGATCAAGAAGTTGAAGCAGCAGCCTTGTTAGAGGAGTGCTCCATCCCACGTGGTGGCCAATCTCGTAGTCGATGCGCAAGGCAAACGGAAAATGGAGGCTTTGTATTGACTTCGCCGATGTTAATAAACCTTGTCCCAAAGACCATTTCTTGCCGCCAGCATTGACCAGATTGTCGACTCCACGGCAGATGTGATTTGCTTTCATTTCTTGATGTATATTCAGATATCATCGATCTTCATGGCGTAAGAGGATGAGGAGAAAACCGCATTCATTACTCCATGTGGCACATAACGCTTTGTACGGATGCCTTCGACTAAAGAATGCTGGTTCAACATTTGCAAGGGTAGTTCACGGCTTTTGAGCCACATGCACGTAAATGTAGAAGCCTACATGGATGACATAGTGGTCAAGAGCAAAGATAGAGCAACTCGATCCAAGATTTGACGAGACCTTTGCAAATCATGCAAGATCAACCTCAAGCTCAACCCCGAGAAGTGTGTGTTTGAGTCCTTCCGAAGCTTCTCGGTTCTTTGATCTCACGGATTGAAGCCAATCCCGACAAGATCAAGGCCATTGAGCAGATCAAGCAGTGTCAAGGATGTACGCAGTTTGCCGCTGCGTAGCTGTTCTCTCGCAGGTTCATCTCTAAGTCCGCTGAAGGCCTGCCATTTTTCAAAATATTGAAAAGGGCAGGTCCAATGAAATGGACTCGACGGAGGTGCGCAGCAGACTTGAAGAGATACTCTGTCCTCCACTCCAATACTTGTCGCATCTAAGCCACAAGAGAAGTTGTTCATGATCTAGCGCAACCAATCAAGTGGTTAGTGCTGCGTTAGTAGCGAAAGGGAGGCGGATGATGAGCCAAGCATGGCAAGCGCTGGCTCAAATGACAAGCATGGGCTTCCCGACAAGCTCGTCCCGACAAGGATGGATCTCGCAGCCACAAGAAGAGAAGCGAAGAAAATGGTGCACCTACCACTTTTGTCGCCTTCATGAGGGGCTAGATCAAGGTACTGTGCAGAAATTGCTTTTCGGTCTTCTCATGGCCTCGAGAAAGCTGCGCCCATTACTTTCAAGCACATGAGATCACAGCTTGTCACTGCTTCCGCTGAAGAGGATATTACGTAATCCGATAACAACAGTGGATTGTCGAAAGTGGTACTGGAATTTTCAAGCTTTGGCCTCAAGTTTGAGAGTACTTCAACTATCCAGAGCCTAGCATTGGCAGAATCTATGCAGAATGGACGCCGACACCTAATGAAGAAACTCCAGAGACGAAAGCATCCCGCAAGGAAGCAAGCAAAGAATGGATCATGTACTTTGATGGTGCCTTCGCGCAAGGGGCCGGTATGGCGCAGTTACTGTCGCACCACCGAGAGCACCTCAAGTACGTGGTCCAGATGCACTTTCCCAAGGAGCAAGCGACAAACAATATCCGCAGAGTATGAAGGTTTGCTTGCGGACTCAGATCGCGCGCACCTTGGGATCAAGAAGCTTATTGTTAGGTGACTCAGCCTTGTCATCCGCCAAGTAAACAAAGATTATCGAGTCCGCTGATGGAAGCTTACATTGATGAAGTGAGAAAGTTGGAAGAGCATTTTGACGGCTCAGATGGAGCATGTTCGAGAGCCTGAACGAGCTGCCGATGGCTCGCCAAAATGCGCCAGCATAGCATTCGTGGAACCAGGATCTTTGTGCTCAAGCCGACTCAACCATCTGTAACACCATCAACTAGACAGAGCAAGAAGAGGAAGTTGGTTTCGGTGATTATTTTCCGCAGAGCTCCCTGCCGCCGCCAAGAAGGTCCCCAGATCAACACCAGCAGGCCGAGGAGCACCGCTCCGACAAGCCCTAGGGTTTGTTCCACAAGCGACGCCCCGACAAGTTGTGCTCGCAAGCTTGCCGGGAACATCAAGCCCGGCTGAGCCGCAGGTTCTTGCCAGAGAAGCGATGTTCCGCAGCAGATTTGTGCCTTCCCTGTTGTTGAGCCAGAAGCTCCAAAGATGGGCACAAGAGATTGTCCGCTTCCTTCGACAGAGAGCTCTCAAGAGCAAGAAGAAGCGGAGAGAGTAGCCGTAATCATATGTACCAGTTTGTCGCATTTACATACTGCATGTAAGAAGATTCAACGGAGTGAAATTTAAGTGATTCCCCGGAAGATGGAGTGGTTGCTGGAGATAATGGAGGCATATGTGGTC
>JAHHZJ010003836.1:0-37288 GCA_021437245.1 Aegilops speltoides | reverse complement strand
AACGGAGTCTTGGTCATTTGCCCAAGAGGCATGGTTCGCATGTGTCAAACGATTCATAATCAAGAGACTCTAAAAGTCCATCAGATGGAGCTTCTTCATGCGCTTGACACCAATGTGACCAAGGCGGCAGTCACAAGTATGTGGGACTATCGTTATCAACTTTACATCTTTTGGCATTCCACACTATGAACATGTGTAACATTACGCCGAGATTCATTAAGAATAAACCATCGACCATCGAGCATGACCATAAAACATATCTCTCATATAAATCGAACAACCATTATTCTCGACTTAAATGAGTAGCCATCTCAGATTAAACGAGATCCAGATACAATGTTCATGCTCAAACATGGCACTAAATAATAATTATTAAGGTTCAAAACTAATCCTGGGTAAATGTAGAGGCAGCGGTCGACGGGCGATCACATCGACTCGAACCATTCCCGACGCCAAGATCGCACCTCGCCCTTCGCCGCTCCGCTTATTCCGCAGCTCCGCCGTGAGTTACAAATATGAGCAACGGCACCGTATCAAATACCGTGAGTTACTACGAGTAATCGGTAAGGTACACATCAATTACATGTATATCAAATATACCTTTGGTGTTGCGCCTTCTTATCCGCTAAGTATTTGGGGCAGTTCCGCTCCAAAGGACCCTTCCCTTGCAATAAAAGCACTCAGCCTCGTGCTTGGGTCCATTCTTTGACTTCTTCCCAAGAATCAAGCTTACGCGCGCAACATCTTTGCGCCCTTCTTGAAGTTCTTCTTACCCTTGCCCTTCTTGAACTTAGTGGTCTTATTGACCATCAACACTTGATGTTCTTTCTGATTTCAGCCTCCGACTTCAAGATCGAGAACACTTCAGAATGGTCTTTACCATCCCTCGCATGTTGTAGTTCATCACAAAGCTCTTGTAGCTTGGTGGAGCGATCGAGGATTCTGCAATGACCGCCTCATCCGGAGGTTTATGTTCACTGGGTCATACGTGTGCAACCCGATATCTTCAGATGTGCTCACCGACGTAACTGTTTTCTCCATCTTACAACTATAGAACTTGTCGGAGACATCATATCTCTGACCCGGCATGAGCTTGGAAAACTAGTTTCAGCTCTTCAACATCTCATATGCTCCGTGATGCTCAAAACGCTTTTGGAGCCCCGGTTCTAAGTGAGAGCATGCCGACGAACGAGGGAGTAATCATCGAACGAGTCTGCTAAACATTCAATTTGTCTGCAGTCGGAGAATAGGTGGGTCACCTAGCGGTGCTTCTAGGACATATTGTTTCTGGCAGCTATGAGGATGATCTCGTGTTCCGACCCAAATCGTATAGTTGCTGCCATCATCTTTCAGCTTGGTTTTCTAGGAAGCGCTGAAGTTCATGTTGACATTAGCGCTGGCCATTGATCTACAAGACATATTTGCAAAGGTTTTAGACTAAGTTCATGATAATAAAGTTCTAATCAAATTATGAACTCCCACTTAGATTAGACATCCTCTAGTCATCTAAGTGTTACACGATCCGAGTCGATCAGCCCGTGTCCGATCATCACGTGAGACGGACTAGTCATCATCGGTGAACATCTTCATGTTGATCGATCTTCCATACGACTCGTGTTCGACCTTTCGGTCTCCGTGTTCCGAGGCCATGTCTGCACATGCTAGGCTCGCTGGTTAACCCTAAGTGTTTTTGCTGTAAAACTGTCTTACACCCGCTGTATGTGAACGTAAGGATCCATCACACCCGATCATCACGTGGTGCTTAGAAACGCATTTAACCAGAGCAACGGTGCAATCGTTAGGGGGAACACTTCTTGAAATTTTGTAAGGGATCATCTTATTTACTACCGTCAGTCCTAAGTAAACAAGATGCATAAACATAATAAACATCACATGCAATTATATAGTTGTGACATGATATGGCCAATATCATATGGCTCCATTGATCTCCATCTTCGGGCTCCATGATCATCTTGTCACCGGCTTGACACCATGATCTCCATCATCATGATCTCCATCATCGTGTCTTCATGAAGTTGTCACGCTAACGACTACTTTACTTCTATGACCTAACGCGCTTAGCAATGAAGTAAAGTAGTTTACATGGCTCTTCAATGACACGCAGGTCATACAAAAATAAAGACAACTCCTATGGTTCTCGCCGTTGTCATACTCATCGACATGCAAGTCATGAATCCTATTACAAGAACATGATCTCATACATCACAATTCATCATTCATCACAACTTTTGGCCATATCACATCACATGATCAATCGCTGCAAAACAAGTTAGACGCCCCTAATTGTTGTTGCATCTTTACGTGGCTGCGATTGGGTTCTAGCAAGAACGCTTTACCTACGAAAACACCACAACGTGATTTTGTCAACTTCTATTTACCCTTCATAAGGGCCTTGTTCATCGAATCCGCTCCAACTAAAGTGGAGAGACAAACACCGCCAGCCACCTTATGCAACTAGTGCATGTCACGGTGGAACCGGTCTCACGAAGCGCACGGTAAGGTTGGTCCGGCCGCTTCATCCCACAATACCGCTGAGCAAGAAAAGACTAGTAGAGGCAAGTAAGATGACAAGATCAACGCCCACAACAAATTGTGTTCTACTCTGCATTAGAGAACTACGATAGACCTAGCTCATGATGCCACTGCTTGGGGAACGCTGCAGAAAATTAAAATTTTTCCTACGGTTTCACCAAGATCCATCTATGAGTTCATCTAAGCAACGAGTCTATGGAGAGAGATTGCATCTACATACCACTTGTAGATCGCGGCGAAGCTTGCAAGGTGATGATGGAGTCGATCTAACGTGATTCAAATCACCGATTCCAAGTGCTGAACGGACAGCACCTCCGCTGCTCAACACACGACGGGACGAGTGACGCTCCTCCGCCTTGATCCAGCAAGGAGGAAGGAGAGGTTGAGGAAGACAGCCCACCGCAAGACGACGAGGCAGTGGATGGTGGAGAAGCAAGATCTCGGCTGGCTTCGCCAAGCACTTACGGAGGAGGAGAGGTGTTGGGAGGGAGGGCTGCGCTTGAGATGGGTACAGCAGCCCTCCCTCCCCCTTTATATAGGCCTCCTGGGAGGCCGCCCTCGAGATCCAATCCCTGGGGCGGCGGCAGGGGGTGGAGTGCCCCTGCGTGGGCGCTTCCACGCCTAGGGTTTCAACCCTAGGCGCAGGGTGGGCCTAGGCGCGACCAGCCCACTATGGGCTGGTTCCTCCCACTTCAGCCCATGGGGCCTCCCGATAGGTGGCTCCCACCGTGGACCTCGACCTTCCGTGGTCCCAGACATTACCGGAGACCCTCAAACTTTCCCGATCGCAAATACCACTTCCTATATATTATTCTTTACCTCCGACCATTCCAACTCCTCGTGACGTCCGGATCTCATCCGGACTCAACAACATTCGTAGTCACATACTTGACTTCCTACTAACCCTAGCGCCACCGAACCTTATGTAGACCCTACGGGTTCGGAGACACGCAGACATGACCGAGACGACTTCGGCAATAACCAACAGCGGGTCTGATACCCATGTTGGTTCCTACATGCTCCTCGATGATTTCATCGGTTGAACCACGATGTCGAGGATTGATCAAACCCGTATGCAATTCCTTTGTCAATCGGTACGTTATTTGCCCGAGACTCGATCGCCGGTATCCCAATACCTTGTTCAGTCCGCACGCAAGTCACTTTACTGCATCGAATGCATGATCCCGTAGCCAACACCTTGGTCACCTTGAGCTCATTATGATGATGCATTACCGAGTGGGCCCAGAGATACCTCTCCGCTCATACGGAGTGACAAATCCTAGCCTCGATCCGGTCAACCCAATAGATACTTTCGGAGATACCTGTAATGCACCTTTATAGTCACCCAGCTTATGTTGTGACGCTTGATACACCCAAGGCACTCCTTACGGTATCCGGAGTTACACGATCTCATGGTCGAAGGAAGAGATACTTGACATTGGCAAAGCTCTAGCAAACGAACTATACGATCTTTTATGCTATGCTTAGGATTGTCTTGTCCATCACATCATTTTCCTAATGATGTGATCCCGTTATCAATCTACATCCAATGTCCATAGTCAGAAACCATGACTATCTCATTGATCACAACGAGCTAGTCTACTAGAGGCTCACTAGGGACATTTGTGGTCTATGTGTTCACACGCGTATTATGATTTCCGATAATACGCTTATAGCATGAACAAAAGACAATTATCATGAACAATGAAATATAATAATACTTTTATTATTGCCTCTAGGGCATATTTCCAACACCGCCTCTAACGCAACCATGTAGCGATGGACGGTTTCGCCCTCCTCCCGACACGATCGACGCATCACCTCGCGGGCCGGGTCCCTCCGCACCAAATCGACCCACGCTAACGCCACCAAACGAGATCGGGTCGACGACGGACCCGGGCCGGTTCTCATCAAGCGGCGCTCTCCAAGCAGCACCTCCTGCAGGCCAAGCTGAGCCCACCCGACATGGGTCGGCTGGACGCCGTCATGACGGGTCGACGGCGAGGATGCGGTCAAGCATCGCCGAGAACAAATACTAGCTATATGCCCACAAAAGTAACATTTTTTAATGATTGATTTTGATAACTAAAATTTTTAACATTTCTATATAACACTAATTATGCTAATCTAAATAATCTAAATAACACTAAAATTTCTAACATTTCTAACATTTCTATATAACACTAATTTCTAACATTTCTACATAACACTAATTTCTAACTGATTAAGCACTAATTATATCCATCTAACATGCATTCATACATATATAATAGTGAAAAATAATAATCTAAATAATCTAAACTAATTAAACATACAAAATACATGTGTGTGTGTACTAATTAAACACTAATTATCTAAACTAATTAAACATACAAAATAATAATATAAATAATCTAAACTAATTAAAGACTAATTATCTAAACTAATTAAACATGCTTGTGTGTGTGTGTGTACGGGCTCGGGGCCGGAGGGCTCACAACGGCGATTTGCTAGGCGATGCGAGGCGACGACCAGATGGGCGACGAGGGCGGCGAGGACGGGACGGCGATGGGACGGGACAGCGACGGATGGGTCGGCGCGACGGAGGCGGCGAGAGACGAGCGGCATGAGACGATCGAGGAGGCGGCATGGCACGGAGACGACTGAATGCAGAGAACAATGCAGAGGGAAACTGAAATTTTTGTAGTTGATATATAGAAGGCACCTTTAGTACCGTTGGAGCCACCAACGGTACTAAAGGCCTGTTTTGGCCAAGCGGCTATGGAAGCGACTCCTTTAGTACCGGTGGTGGCACAAACCGGTATTAAGGCCCTTTAGTACCGGTTTGTGCCACGACCGGATTAAAGGGGGTCAAGCCAAGGCGTGCGGCAAGTTTAGTCCCACCTCGCTAGTGGAGGGGCTACCAGACCGGTTTATAAGCCCAGCGGTAGCCTCTCGAGCTCCTCTCCCAACCAGGCCCACTGGGCCACCTGTCCTCTTCGCCTAGTGGGCCATCGGGCCTCAGGCCTACATCCTGCCCAACGAAAGGTTGTGTCGCTAGTCGAGCAGCCGCCCGCCCAAGAGGGCGGGCTTTTTTTCTTAATTTTTTGCTTTATTTTTTTGTTTTATTTATTTTTGAGTTGTTTTTTGTTTTATTTAGTGTTTTTTGTGAATATTTTTGCTTTAGGTACAAAAAATTACAAACTTTTCGTTAGTGCCGTAGATTTCAAATTTGAATAGTTTAAATTTTGAATTATTTGAAATTTGTGTGAATCACTAGTTTGTGAATAACTTAACTTTGAAAAAGTTTTTTCAGTGATTCTTTTTATTATGTTTAATATTATTGTGTTTTATCATTATATTCAATTTAGTAATGCTTTAAAAATGAAATGCCTTTGTAACAGCTTCAGTTTTCGCTGAAACCCCGATATTTAAAGAGATTGTCCATTTTGTACATGAAGTGGATCCAGTTTTTGCAGTAACCTCTCTACTTTCTTGCACATGCTATTTGTATGAAATTATGATACCATGCCAACTTTCAACCTTTTCTGAGTTCATTTGAATTGCTTTTCAATTTCAGGGTCATTTAGTGGAAAAAATCAAGTAAATGGATGAAAAGAATTTGTTTCGACATAAAATTTCTTCGCTTCAAATGCCAAAACACATAACTACCCTAACTATTACAGACATTCCCTACTGGTGTGAAACATGCATAAAGTGATGATAGTGAAGCCGATCACATCCCGATCTTTGGGTGTGAAACTTTTCTTCAAGGTGTGTCCTTTGACCAGAACCATGGAAAATCTTCATCATTTAACGCGATGCTCGGGTCAATATTCACTCGTGAATGGAGAAATTTCATCAAACTTTTCATAATCTTCGACTTGTCCTGTCTTGTCATCCACTCCCATGATGTTTCTCTTCCCGTAAAGAACTATGTGCATCTTTGGCTCATCGACGATGCATTCGTTCCTTATCTTTTCTTTTTCTTGGCTTGGTAGACATGTCCTTCACATAGAAAACCTGTGCACATCATTGGCTAGGACGAATGGTCTGCCGACACGCAAGATTGTTGAGATCCACTGTTGTCATTCCGCATCGCTGGTCTTCCGCTACTCCCCTCGTGTCATATTGACCCATTTGCACCAAACAAAGGGACCTTTAAACCACGCCGATAGTCAAGTTCCCATATGTCCTGTACTCATAATATGTTTCCTTTCCGCCTTGGTTTCGTGATCAAAGCGGACACCACTGTTTTGGTTGGTGCTCTTCTTATCTTGGGCGATCGTAAAATGTATTACCATTTATCTCGCACTTTGAAAGTCATTATATTCAAGATGGTAACTCGGAGCAAGTACAGTGTCATCTTCAATAGAGGTGTATGCATGGTACGTGTTCGCAACCGTTGGCTAAACTCCTGGTTTGTTCACGGTAATCCATCATCGCACTACCCGGTGTTTGGAGCGTAGCAAATTCTTGTGTTCATCCATATACGGAGCACCAAGGTGGAATTCTATAGAACTGTAGTGTGCTTCAAGGAGAGAATGTCCGTCCATTCATATTATTTGTTCCTCCTAGCGCCTTTTTCGATCCAATGCCCTTATGCCGCGATTCAGAACACCAATCGGCTTGAGGTCGAATAAAGTCAATACAAAACTCAATGACCTCCTCATTTTGATGGCCCTTGGAGATGCTTCCTTCGCCTAGCACGTTATGAACATATTTCTTTAAGACTCCCATGAACCTCTCAAAGGGGAACATATTGTAGAAATACAGACCCAAAACGTTAATCTCTTCAAGATAGGTGAACTAGGACGCGGCCATGATGTTGAAGAAGGATGGTGGGAACACCAACTCAAATCGACAAGACATTGCACCAAATCATTCTCAGAACCTTGGTATGATTTCTGGATCGATTACCTTCGAGAGATTGCATTGAGAAATGCACATAGCTTCACAATGGCTAATTGAACGCTTTTCCGTAGAAGCCCCTCAATGCAACCGAAGTAGTTGCGCATAATCACGGGCAGCCATTAGACTTTAGGTTCGGAACTTTTTCTATGCCATGTTTATTATTCCTTTATATTCGATTTAAGCCGACGGTACCTTAATATCGAAAGCAGGCATTCAAAGAAGATTTCCTTCTTCTTTGGTAAGAGCGTAGCTTGCATGACCCGATGTATGTCGCCTTCTCCGCATACGCTGCTGGTCCTCCCGTGCCTCGTGTATCTTTTGTCTTCCCATACACGCCCAAGAATCCAAGCAGGTCACGCAAAGATTCTTCGTCACGCGCATCACGTTGATTGCGGAGCGGACCTCTAGGTCTTTCCAATATGGCAGGTCCCAAAATATAGATTTCTTCTTCCACATGGGGTGCGTCCGTCCGCTGCCCTTCGTAACAGGTTGTCCGCCAGACCCTTTACAAATATCACCTTCAAATCCTTGACCATATCATGTACATCAGCACCAGACGGTGGCAGGCTTCGTCCGTGATCCGCCTCACCTTTGAAATGCTTGCCTTTCTTTCTTACGGATGCCTGCTCGAAGAAATCGATGATGTCCCAAGTACACATTCTTCTTACAACTATTCAAATATATACGTCGGTATCATCCAAACAAGGCGGCATCCGCGGTATCCCTTGTTTGTCGTCCCGAAGGTTACCGAGAGCAGGCCAATCATTGAAGGTCACGTAACAGCAACGCCTTTAGGTCAAATTCTTCCCCATGTGCTCATTCCACGACGACACCTGTTCCATTCCACGCTTGTAAGAGTTCTTCAACTAATGGCCTTAGGTACACATCAATGTCGCTGTTGGTTGCTTAGGGCCTTGGATGAGCACTCGCATCATAATGAACTTCCGCTTCATGCACAACCAAGGAGGAAGGTTATACAAACATAGAGTCACAGTGACAGGTGCTATGGTTGCTGCTCGCTTCCCCAAAAGGATTAATGCCATCTCGCACTTAGACCAAACCATACGCCTCTTGCGCCATCTCGCAAACTCCTTCCCGATTTCTTTCGATTTTTCTCCATCGACCGCCAGCCGGTACTCTCAACTTTCCGCCTTTCTTACGGTCTTCTTCGTGCATCGTGACGCTTTGGCATGCTCTTTGTTTTGGAACAACGTTTCAACCGTGGTATTATAGGAGAATACCACATCACCTTGGCAGAATCTTCTTCCGGGCGCCGCTCGACATCACCAGCTCATCCGCTGATCTTATAGCGCAATGCACCACATACCGGCAAGCATTCAAATCCTCGTACTCACCGCGACAGATGCAATCATTAGGGCATGCATGTATCTTCTGCACCTCTAACCCTAGAGGGCGACAACCTTCTTTGCTTCATACGCATTCCGGCAATTCGTTGTCCTTTGGAAGCATATGCTTATGAGTAGTTAATTACTATCGATCTTGTGAAGTTTTTTTGACAAAATTTTGTGGACCAAAAATTTCAGAAATTGTACACAAACAAAATGTACCTTTTTGAAGGAGTTCTTCAAGAAGGAGTCCCTCGCACTCATTCAAGAGTGGCTCGCACGCCGGTCTTATGTTGAACCAAGCACAAGCTCAATACAAGAGGGTAAGGGCACTTTTGTCCCTAAGTAGTTTTGGTGATTGATGACAATGCCTTTATGGACTAATCAGTGTATTGAGCTTCAGATTCATCAACACTAAACACAAGACGATTTGACCTCAAGAGTATTGAAGACGGCGCTTGTCTACTCACGTTGCCCGTGGAGTTGAGTCATAGGAGAGCTGTACTATTAAGAGGGGGTCCGCTGGAAAGGTTAGGTGAAATCACGAGACATTCCCTTTGCACCGCCTCTTTGAGCACCTTGGAGCGCTCTGTCCCGTGTTCTGCTAAATGAAGGCCTCTGGCCGCGTAGTATCGCTTTTGAGCGTAGATATCACAGAGCCGTAGTACCGGCTACGACACGATAGTACCGCAGGCTCCCACGGTAGTTCCGCTGTTCCGAGCGGTAGTACCGCTGAAGCTCGTCTGGCACCGCCTTCAGCGGTGGTAGGCGCGATGTAATTGTTTTACATCCGCGCTCCCCTGCAGTAGTACCGTTGCGGCGCTGGTACCCGTGGCACCAGTCCAGTTCCGAGAAAGAACGGAGGTAGGGGCGGATGTAATTTTTACATCCGCACTTTATAGGTAGTACCGCACCTCGGTCGTGGTAGTTCCGTCGATTTTTGCACGACTTTTTCTCGGCGGAGGTAGTCACGGATGTATTTTTTACCTCTATGCCTACCAGGCTCGCCGTTTGTTTTGCGGATGTACCGCACGGGGTCAGAGTAGTACCGCGTCAAGGATCTACCGCGCTCGCCGCGTCTTTTGCCCGGCCTCGCCTGCTGGGAATGTAGTAATTTAAAATTTCCTACGCACACGCAAGATCATGGTGATGATATAGCAACGAGAGAGTGTTGTCTACGACTGCAGACCGAAGCGAAGCATTGACGCAACGTAGAGGAAGTAGTCGACGCCCTCCCGGTCCGACCGATCCAAGCACCACATTCTGCACCTCCGAGTTCTTGACACACGCATAACTCGATGACGCACCTCGATCTCCGATCCAAAGCAGGCACCAGGAGGGGGAGTTCCACAGACGACGGGCGTGATGACGATCTTGATGTTCCTGTCGCAGGCTTCGCCAGCACCGCTACAATATGACCGAGGTGTATATCGGAGGGGGCACCGCACACGGCTAAGGAACGATCAATGATCAACTTGTGTGTTAGGGTGCCCCCTACCCGTGATATAAAGGAGGGAGGGAGGAGGTGGCTGCCCAAGGGGGCTGATAGGAGGAGAAACCTACTCCAAGTAGGTTTCTCTTTCCTAATCCAAGTTGGAGGGGGAAGGAAGGTGTACTAGTAGTAGGAAGGAAGAGGGAAGGAGAAAGGAAAGGGGGCCCCCTCCCCAATCCGGATTGGTCTTGGGGGCGCCCATCCCTTGCTCCTTCTCCTTCCTTCCACTTGGGCCCAATAAGGCCTATATACTTACCGGGGTTCCGTAACCTCCGAGCTCCAAGATATTCCAAACTCTTCCGAACCTTTCCGGCGCCCAAATATATCCGTCCAATATATCAATCTTTATGTCTCGACCATTTCGAGACCTCGCCATGTCCGTGATCACATCCGGACCAACAACCTTCGTACATCAAAATACATAAACTCATAATATAACCGCCATCGAAACTTGCTGCAGGATTCTACGGTTCGAGAACAATGTAGGCATGACCGACACGCCTCTAGTCAATAACCAATAGCGGACCTGATGCCCATATTGGTTCTTTACATATTCTACTAAGATCTTTATCGGTCAAACCGCATAACAACATACTTTGTTTTTGTCATCGGTATAATATTTCGCCCGAGATTTGATCGCAGATCCAATACCTAGTTCAATCTGCACCGAAGTCTTTACTCATTCTCGTAATACGCCATATCTTAACTAACTCATTAGTTACATGCTTGCAAGGCTTAAGTGATGAGTATTACCGAGAGGGCCCAGAGATACCTCTCCGACAATCGAGGACAAATCCTAATCTCTAATTATGCCAACTCAACATGAACCTTCTAAACACCTGAGAGAGCACCTTTATAATCACCCATTACGCAGACGCTTGGTAGCACACAAAGTGTTCTTCCGTAAACGAGGGAGTAACTTCATAGTTGCGTGAACTTTGTATAAGTCATGAAGAAAGCAATGACAAGATACTAAACGATCAAGTGCTAGGCTAATGTATCGGTCATGTCAATCACATCATTCTTCTAATGATGTGATCCCACTAATCAAATGACAACACATGTCTATGGTCAGAAACATGACCATCTTTGATTAATGAGCTAGTCAAGTAGAGGCATACTAGTGACCATAGTTTTGTCTATGTATTCACACATGTATTATGTTTCCGTTAATACAATTCTAGCATGAATAATAAACATTTATCATGATATGAGAAATAAATAATAACTTTATTATTCTAGGGCATATTCCTTTCTCTCCCACTTGCACTAGAGTCAATAATCTAGATTACATAGTAATGATTCTAACACCCATGGAGTCTTGGTGTTGATCATGTTTTGCTCGAGAGAGGCTTAGTCAATGGGTCCGCAACATTCAGATCCGTATGTATCTTGCAAATCTCTATGTCTCCACTTGGACTTGGTCCCGAATGGAATTGAAGGCCTCTTGATGTGTTTGGTCCTTCAGAAATCTGGATTCCTTGCTGTGGCAATTGCACCAAGATTGTCACGAAGATCTTCATTGGTCCCGATGCACTAGGTATGACACCTAAATCGGAAATGAACTGCTTCATCCGCACTCCTTCAGCATTTCGTAAGCGCTATGTACTCGCTCACATGTAGATCCCGCCATTCGCTTTGTTTAGAACGCACCAACTTACGCCCACCGCTTAATAAAAACACATATCCGGTTTGCGATTTAGAATCGTCCGATCAATGTCAAAGCTTGCATCGACGCGTAACCATTTACGACTAGCTCTTTGTCACCTCCATATACGAGAAACATATCCTTAGTCCTTTTCGTATTTCTCAGATGTTTTGATCACTGGCCCAGGATCCACTCGATTACTTTGGTACCTCGCTAAGCTTATTGCTAAGTATACGCCAGTCCGTACACAGATTGCATACATGATAGAGCCTATGTAAGCATAGGGAACATTTTTCATTTTCTCTATCTTCATTGTGGTCGGGCATTGAGTTCGACTCAACTTCATTGTTTTGTAGCATGCCTTTCCTTTGCCGATCCATATTGAACTTTTTCAATATTTTGTCAAGGTATGTGCTTTGTGAAAGTCCTATTGCCTTGATCTATCTCTATAGATCTTGATGCCTAATATGTAAGCAGCTTCACCGAGGTCTTTCATTGAAAAACTTTTATTCAAGTATCCCTTTATGCTATCCAGAATTCTATATCATTTCCAATTAATAATATGTCATCAACATATAAAACTAGAAATGCTACGAGCTCCCACTCACTTTCTTGTAAATACAAAGCTCCAAAAGTCTCAGATAAAACCATATGCTTTGATCACACTATCAAAACGTTTATTCCAACTCCGAGATGCTTGCACCAGTCCATAAATGGAATGGAGCTTGCACACTTTGTCAAGACCTTTTGATCAACAAAACCTCCGCTGCATCATATACAACTCTTCTTCTAGAAACCATTCAAGAATGCGCCTTGACATCCATTTGCCAAATTTCATAATCATGAAATGCAGCAATAGCCAACATGATTCGACAGACTTAAGCATCGCTAAGGGTGAGAAAGTCTCATCGTAGTCAACCCTTGAACTTGTCGAAAACCTTTCGCAACAAGTCGAGCTTATATAGATGCAGAATATTACCATCAGCGCCGCCTTCTTCTTAAAGATCCATTTATTCTCAATGGCTTGCCGATCATCGCAAGTCAACCAAAGTCCACACTTTGTTTTCATACATGGATCCTATCTCGATTTCATGGCCTCTAGCTATTTAGCGAATCGGCTCATCATCGCCTTATAGTTCGTAGGTTCATCATGGTCAAGTAACATGACTTCCGAATAGGATTACTGCACACTGCGCGGATCTTACTGGTAGACCCACGAGGTTCAAGAAACTTGATCCAAGTTTCATGATCAATATCATTAGCTTCCTCACTAATTGGTGTGGTTGTCACGGAACCGCTTCGTGATGAACTACCTTCCAATAAGGGAGTAGATACGCTTATCTCATCAAGTTCTACTTTCTCCCACTCACTTCTTCTTTCGAGAGAAACCTTCTCCGTAAAGGATCCATTCTTAGCAACGAATGTTTTGCCTTCGGATCTGTGATAGAAGGTGTACCCAATGCTTTCTGTGGGTATCCTATGAAGACACATTCTCCGGGTTCGAGCTTATCCGTTGAAGTTTCTTCACATAAGCATCGCAGCCCCAAACTTTAAGAAACGACAACTTTGGTTTCTTGCCAAACCACGCTCATAAGGCCGCCTCAACGGATTTTGATGGTGCCCTATTTAACGTGAATGCGTCTGTCTCTAAACATAACCCCAAAATGATAGCGGTAAATCGGAAGAGACATCATAGATCGCACCATATCAAGTAAAAGTACGACATTTACGCTCGACACACCATTTCGTTGTGGTGTTCAGTGTGGCGGAGTTGCAAACTATTCCGCATTGTTTCAAATGTAAACCAAACTCAACTCAAATATTCTCCTCCACGATCGATCGAGAAATTTTATTTTCTTACGATGATTTTCTACTTCACTCTGAAATTCTTTGAACTTTTCAAATGTTTCGCACTTGTGTTTCATTAAGTAGATATACCCATATATGCTCAAATCATCTGTGAAGGTGAGAAAATAACGATATCCGCCACGCAGCCTCAACATTCATCGGGCCACATACATCTGTATGTATGATCTCCAACAAATCTGTTGTTTCTCCATAGTTCCGAGAACGGTGTTTTAGTCATCTTGCCCATGAGGCACGGTTCGCAGTACCAAGTGATTCATAATCAAGGATTCCACAAGTCCATCAAGATGGAGTTTCTTCATGCTTTATACCGATATGACCTAAACGGCAAGTACAAATAAGTTGCACTATCATTATCAACTCTGCATCTTTTGGCTTCAATATTATGAACATGTGTATCACTACTATCGAGATTCAATAAAATAGACCACTCTTCAAGGGTGCATGACCATAAAAGATATTACTCATATAAATAGAACAACCATTATTCTCTCGTTACGCCAGACGCTTACGAGATGGTTCTACCGACGCTTTTGCACACAGTGGTCGGAGAGTGTCGGGCTTTTTTAGTTGAACGGAGTGCATACGCCCGTCCTCATAAGGTTAAAACAAAACTAATTTGATGAAATATCATTGTGGTTTTGATGCGAGGTAAGAACGGTTCTTGCTCAGCCAGTAGCAGCCACGTAAAACTTGCAACAACAAAGTAGAGTATGTCTAACTTGTTTTTGCAGGCATGTTGTGATGTGATATGGTTGTCGCTTATTGTATGCAATGCAATGCCCTGTAATTGTTTTTTACTTTATCACTAAGCTGTAGCGATAGTTGTAGAAACAATAGTTGGCTAGACGACAACGATGCTACGATGGAGATCAAGGTGTCGCTACCGGTGATTTATGGTGATCATGACAATGCTTTGGAGATGGAGATCAAAAGCACAAGATGATGATGGCCATATCATATCACTTATATTGATTGCATGTGATATTTATCTTTATGCATCTTATTCTCTTTGATTGACAATAGCATTATAAGATGATCTCTTACTAAATTTCAAGGTACAAGTGTTCTCCCGAGTATGCACCATTGCCAAAGTTCGTCGTGCCGAGACACCACGTGATGATCGGGTGATAAGCTCTACGCTCACATACAACGGTGCAAGGCAGTTTTGCACACGCAGAAATACTCCAAGTTAAACTTGACGAGCCTATATGCAGATATGGCCTCGAACACCGAGACCGAAAGGTCGAGCATGAATCATAGTAGATATGATAAACATAGTGATGTTCACCATTGAAAACTACTCCATCTCACATGATGATCGGACATGGTTTAGTTGATTTGGATCACGTGATCACTTAGATGATTAGAGGTATGTCATCTAAGGGAGTTCTTAAGTAATATGATTAATTGAACTTTAATTTATCATGAACTTAGTCCCGATAGTATTTGGCAATAATATTGTAGATCAATAACTCATGCTTGTTGCTCCCTATGTTTTATATGTGTTCCTAGAGAAAACTAAGTTGAAAGATGATACTAGCAATGATGCGGACTGAGTCCATAATCTGAGGTTTATCATTGCTCGCACGTAAGAATTATGTCCTTGATGCACCGCTAGGTGACGTAACCGTCATAGGAGCAGATGCAGACGTTATGAATGTTTTGACAAAGCTCGGTATGATGACTACTTGATAGTTTAGTGCATCATGCTTTACGCCTTAGAACCGACTTCAAAATGTTTTGAACACCACGGAACATATAAGATGTTCCAAGAGTTGAAGTTGGTTTCAGACTCATGCCCGTGTCGAGAGGTATGAGACCTCCGACAATACTTTGCCTATAAGATGGAGGAGAATAGCTCAACCAAGGAGCATATGCTCAGATTGTCTAGGTACTACAATCGCTTGAATCAAGTGGGAGGTAATCTTCCGATAAGATAATGATTGATGAATTCTCTAGTCACTATCACAAGTTACTAGAACTTCGCTATGAACTACAAGATAGGGATAACAAAAATTCCAAGCTCTTCGCGATGCTGAAATCGCTAACGAGAAATCAAGAAAAGCATCAAGTGTTGATGGTTGAAAAGACCACTAGTTTCAAGTAAAAGGCAAAGGGAAAGAAAGGGAACTTCAAGAAGAATAGCAAGCGTTGTTGCTCCAATGAAGAAGCCCAAAGCTAGACCCAAGCCCGAACCGAAAGTGCTTCTACCCAAAGGAATGGTTACGCCGATGCAAGTTTTGGCACCGATCCAGATGACTCTAAGTCTCAATCGGATACATATTGAAAGTGGAGCAATTAGCTAGAGTAGCTCCGCAAGAGCAATCAGACATAGAAATTTAAATACTTACGGATCTAATATGGCGCATCTGGCTGACTATACTTCTCACAAGCAAAACATGATCACACCTTAGTATTTGGGTGTTAATCACAAGACTATGTGAACTAAGATTACTGACTCTAGTAAACCTTTGAGTGTTGGTCACATATGTGAACTATGGGTGTTAATCACATGGTGATGTGAACGGTGTTGAATCACATGGCGATGTGAACTAGATTATTGACTCTAGTGCAAGTGGAGATCAAGGAAATATGCCCTAGAGGCAATAATAAAGTTATTATTTATTTCCTTATTTCATGATAAATGTTTATTATTCATGCTAGAATTGTATTAACCTAAACATGATACATGTGTGAATACATAGACAAACAAAGGTCACTAGTATGCCTCTACTTGACTAGCTGGTTGAATCAAAGATGGTTAAGTTTCCTAGCCATAGACATGAGTTGTCATTTGATTAACGGATCACATCATTAGACAATGATGTGATTGACTTGACCCATTCCGTTAGCTTAGCACTTGATTGTTTAGTATGTTGCTATTGCTTTCTTCATGACTTATACATGTTTCTATGACTATGAGATTATGCAACTCACGAAAACCAGAGGAACACTTTGTGTGCTACCAAATGTCACAACGTAACTGGGTGATTATAAAGGTGCTCTACAGGTGTCTTCTATGGTGTTTGTTGTGTTGGCATAGATCGAGATTAGGATACTCCGATTGCTGAGAGTAGTATCTTCCGCCCTTCCTTAATGCACATCACTATAAGCCTTGAAAGAAATGTGACTAATGAGTTAGTTGCGGATGATGCATTACGGAACGTAAAGAGACTTGCCGGTAACAGATGACCTAGGTATGATGATACCGACGATCGAATCCTCGGAAGTAACATACCGATGACAAAGGAACAACATATATTGTTATGCGGTTTAACCGATAAAGATCTTCGAGAATATGTGGGAGCCAATATGAGCATCTAGGTTCCGCTTATTGGTTATTGACCGAGAAGAGTCTCGGTCATGTCTACATAGTTCTCAAACCCGTAGGGTCCGCACGCTATGTTTGGTGATAATCGGTATTATGAGTTTATGTGTTTTGATGTACCGGAAGTAGTTCGAGTCCCGGATGAGATCGGGACATGACGAGGAGTCTCAAATGGTCGAGACATAAAGATTGATATATTGGACGACTATATTCGACATCGGAAAGGTTCCGAGTGACTCGGTATTTATCGAGTACCGAGAGTTACGGAATTCGCCGGGAGTATATGGGCCTTATTGGGTTTTAGGGAAGAGAGAGAGGCTGCGCCCCCAAGGCCTTGTCCCATTGGACTAGGGGAGGGCGCCCCTCCTTCCTTCTATTCTCTTTTTCCTCCTTCTCCTACTCCTACTACACGGAAGGGGGAATTCTACTCCCGTGAGTAGGACTCTGCATGCCGCCATAGTAGATCGCCGCCCTCCCTCCTCCACTTTATATACGGGGAGGGGGCAACCCATGGACACACAAGTTGATCATTGATCTCTTAGCCTCAGGTGTGCCCCTCCACCATAATCAACCTCGGTGCGTGACGGTGCTTAGGCGAGGCCGTGATCGGTAGCATTATGAACACCGCCATCACGCTGCCGCGGTTGTCGGAACTTCCCGCGAAGCTCGCTGGATCGTGAGTTCATGGGACGCCGCCGAGCTGAACGTGTACAAAACTCGGAGGTGTCGCGCTTGGTACTTGGATCGGTCGGATCGTGAAGACGACGACTCACATCAACCGCGTTGTCATAACGCCTCGCTACGGTCTACGAGGGTACGATGACACTCTCCTCTCGCTGCTATGCATCACCATGATCTTGCGTGCGAGGATTTTTTGAAATTACTACGCTACCCAACAGTTAATACGTTGTTCGCGCGCTTGGACAATAAGTTGAGTTGGGCACGCGAGAAATGATTTGGTGTATGACACTGTACCCGCGAGAAATTTTATGCGGTTGACTTTGATCTAAATTTTGTTGGGTCGGTTCGTAGATAATAATTTGGTATATGGCACTGTTGCTCCAATGAACAATATTATCGGATTGGATATGAATGTACTCAACAACGATGAATATGATTGTATCCGGTAGCACTGCTGCGGGTGCTGCAAGCCGCACTTCCTACCTAGTTTGTTATATCTTGTCTTGTATTTCGAGAAGTTCCATATACCCTACACACACACACACACACACACACACACACACACACACACACACACACACACACACACACACACACACACACACACACACACACACAAACCTTAGCGGTAACACATCAACAATTCAACCAATTCTATTCTCTTACACTTTCAGATCAGAATTAATTGCTACACAGCTGCCTACCAGCTAGTTCTCAGCAAAGGTTGAAAAGTGAAAACATGGGAAAAGAACTTTTCAGAGAGAACGTAAGATGATACCAGAATACTTAGTTAACATGAATATTCACCGAAATTCTTCTTCTACACGTCAGCCTTGTGATGGGATCGATGGTGAACTCAAACTCGATGTTGATTTAATGTGTGTTCGCAAGACGGAATATATTCAAAGTTCTTACTGACTAAGCATTAAACTACGAAAAAATCCTAAATGCATATAAATATAGCCTTAGATTTCAAATTTCATACATGTGTTTCCCAAACAATTCTATTTTTATATCAAGTACGAAGAGCCGAGTGTGTGTGATACCATCATTGACAGATGTTCTATGTGACTGCCTCCCATCAGAGAGGAGGTTATCAAGCAAATGGGTTTGGCGGTATGCCTTCTTTGTGTCCTGAGACTGGAACTAACATCCCTTCCCTTGCCCTACTGTCCATTTTCTTGGTGCTTTCTCCGACATGAGTGAATCTGAAACTCGGGCCAACCGACCGAGGAGAGAAACGCCTTCTGGTTAGTGTTTATGTGATGATATGAACTATTTGGACGACGCGTAACAAGATGGTTATCGAGCGAGTGTTTTTGGTGGGCCACTAATTCCATTTTCAAATTTCTAGCACTTTTAAAATATCATCGCCAACTCTCTCGGGAGAGGGACTGGACCGGCTCCGGCATGATGGAGCATTGACTTCCGCAGCACGCCGTCCTTCTCCTTCAGCAAGCCACTAATTTACCACCCTTTGTGGTCTATATCTTTTATTTGGGCATGTTTCAGTTGTTGCCTCATGCACATATATTTACCTTTCTTGTATTTGAACTTGGTGTATGGATTTGGTGGTTGCTTTCAGAGAGGGTGTGATACCAGCGGTTATTGAACCTTGGAATTATGAGGTGCATTTAAGCAGAAATTCAGCGATACCAAGGATCCATGGACGCCCCACTCTACAATTTTGATTTTTTTTGTTGAAGACAAGCAACTACACTCTAGAAACTTTCCATCAAGAAATTTGCTAGATATGTATAATGTAGATATTAATTCATGAAAGGATGCAACTTATTTATTGTGCACACATATACAACGGAGGGGGCGGGTGGCCTAATTGACCGATAGATTTTCTTGCCATTACTATCTCGAGACTAAATTGTGGGAACACCAACTTAAAACTTATGATGCAAACTACAAGTTAAATTCTAGAGAAATGTATTTCCAATGAAAAAAATTGTAAAAAAGAAACTATTTAAAATTTAGCAATACTGATATAAAATATGATGGTTAAGAAATTATATAATTTTTATTTTTAAAATTTAATATGAAAACATACTGTATAAAAATTATTGCCATGCAACAGGTAAAACACAAGTAAAATTGTTCAAGTATAAATTAGTAACTTTTGCTTTCGACTTTGGCAAAACTCTTTAACTTTTTAAGTTTTGTTTATGTCAAATTAAAATATCCAAATAAAATGAGAGAATTTATTTACAAACTCAAAATTAAAAGCGTAATCAATGTTTATGTAGTTATATATAAACCATAGATGTACATGGCATACACATACCAGGTGCAAAATTTTAGGTTAGGCCCTATATAAAAGATTATATTCGGATGAAAATTATGGAATTACATTGATTCTTATTGGTTTATTTTTACTCAGATTTTTGTTAAATGTGCCACATTTCTTGTCTATCTAATCACTAAATCTTCAATTTTATATATTAATTAAAAAGTTTTCTGAAATATCATATATCATTTCAACTTACTATCGTACTCCAATTCACAAATTTATATGAGAATATTTATATTTTGAGCATTTTAGTTTCCTGCATAGTTCTAATGATTACGCAAACTAATTTCTACGCACAAAATTAGTACTAGGCTAACACCTAGACAATTTGTTGGCAGCCCTAATTATTGGCGGTTCAAGTGTTCTTAAATCAGACATGACATTATTGGCGGATGATGAAATCCAAATTACTTCTCATCTTGACAGATGCTAGAAACTTGATTTTTGAAAATCACATCGTTGAAGTTGAAAATATGTTATACTTTGTTGAGTTTGTAAAGATTTACATTTGTACATCACCCAAAGCAGATGCTTATTTTAGGGTAGCTTGAAGATAAATATAAAATGACCCTTTATATGTCACGGTTCTTTGTAACAAAACATTATTAATAGTATTAATAAAGTTGATAAAAAATACTCCTCCATTCCATAATGTAGTGCGACCCACGTTTTTCGGGATTCAACTTTGACCATAAGTTAGACAAATAATATATAAATCATTTTACCAAAAAATTATACCTTTGAAAACTTATTTCGAATACGAATTCAAAGGTATATGTCAGGCTCCCACCGCAGTCGCTTATGTTGGTTAAATTTATGGTCAAAACTAAATCTCGAAAAGTGTGGGCGCACTACATTTTGGAATGGAGGGAGTATAAATTTTTGTTGCATTTGGCTCTTTTAAATCTTTTATTACTGTTCTTTAGAAGGAAAAAATCATCTAAAATATCTCCAACATAACAGCTGCAGCTAAATCATCTAAATATTTGCAAAACAATGGTTAGTTCGATCGACAACCAACAGCTGCATGCCCGTCCAATCAACATTCAATTTTCCTAATACTGTGCTTCTAGCCATCCTACCTGTTGTGTAGGGCGTCGAAGCAGTCAGATCGGCCGCTTGTCGTCGGCGAACCCCACGGCAGAAGGCGTCGATGACGGCAAGCTCGCCGCAGCAACCACTTCCGGTATCGGCCGTGAGCGAACGTCGTACGCCACGGATCGCTGCTCCCAGACGGCGGGCCGGCGCCACGGCGGCGGCTAGAAGAAGAACGTCGCCGCCTACCAGGTACACGATGACGACGAGCACGAGCAGCCGGTGGTGGTTGCGCGGGAGTGACGCCACCCGCGACGGGCTCCTCTCCTCCTCCGGCTGCCACACGTAGGCTGCGCCGGTTGCATCGGCGTATGCTCGACGCACGCCGGCGGGTTGCAGGCCGAGGCGCGCCACATTGTTTGTGTGCTTGATTGACGAAGCAGAGCAGGTTAATTAGCCGTTCCGTGTTTCAGCGCCGGTGCTAATAATGCGAGGGAGCGGGAATCATGGGGTGCTGTAATCAACAGAAAATGCACTACGTGCATGATAGTGAGTGAAAACAGCGTGTTGTTTCTACTGGATCGATGTAGAGGAATCTAGGAGAAGAAACACAAACACATCCCTCCTGTGGACTGCTCTACTTATACTTGTTAATTAGTCTCTGACAGTCCGAGCACTACGTATGACTAGTCAATCGCAGTTAAGTCACCGCCGTGATACGGATCTAGCGTGTACGTGCATGCATGGCGGACGGCACGGTACACGGCGCCGCGTCCGCCGACGCTCGCGTACGGCCTCCGCCTGCCGGGGTCTGCCCTCCTCTGCTTCGTACGCCTCCACCGGCGACTGCGAGCTGGCTGTCGTACCGTCTCACGACGCGCCGCCCAACACGCTAGCCGAGGGAGACGATGGGTTTCCACTGACGCCAAGGTGTTTCTTCAGTGATCTGCTTTACAGGTCGATTTTCTTGGCTTCCCCTGGCTGCACATCCATGACAGGTTGCGTTTCTTGGCTCTTCCCTGGCTGCACATCCTTTTATATACAGTAGGTCCAACGCTTTACGCTTGGGTAACGTCCTTTCTTTCCCTGTCGTGTCGTGTCACTGCTCCCACATAACACCCAGTGCGCATGTCGCAACTTGTAACATGCACCCACACACCTTTGTTTGGGTAGGGCCAGTGAGGTGGATGTGATTTTCCGTTCTAATTACTGTTCTGAAATGGATGATTTAATTAAAATACATCTGATACATCCATTTCGCACAAGTAATTCCGAACGGATGGAGACATATATGGAGTTGACGTCTCTCGGATGATAATGGTGTGAAGGCATCTTCAACGGAAAGTCATAACGGGCATTTCATGTCTGTCCGCTGATACTTGTGGATGTCCGCAGATACCATCGGCTTTTCGTTATGGGAGGAATTTTAACGCATTTTGAATGCTGTCTTTCAAACGAACGTCCCCATTTGCCATGGACATATTTGGACGTGTCCGTGACAGTCGCATGGGCTTTGCTCATCTAAGACCTTCATCTAAAGAAAAATAATCGTCCCGCCGCTTAGCTTTTTCCTTTTTCAGTTTCTCGAACATTGAAATACTTAAATATAAAGATTACCATGCAACAACAATGCCAACATACTCCTCCTTCCCGGTTTAAAGTGCTCATCTAAAAACTTCATATTTTCATTATATTAGGCTCATTTTGAGTCCAATTGAGTAAAAGTGCTTTGAGTCCCATGCCACATTTTATTCATAGAGATAAGAGAGAAGAAATTAATGATCATGCATGCATCTTACTACCTCTGTCCTGCTTAGTAGTCCCTATTGTAATTTGTGCTAAGTTTTGACCAAAGATTTAATCGAAATGTTAGTGTATGTGAACAAAAATTATATTGTTGGATTCTGTATTTTCAATGATAGGGAGGGTGCTACACTATGCAAGTCCAATGAGAGGGAGTGCTACACTTTATTACTTTGGGAATTGAATATGTGAGAAATATTTCATTGAGTTTTGTATACATAAAACTGTGTCATCCACTAATCTACCTTGGTTGATGAGATTCCCGATTTGAGCCTCTAAACTGAGATGTGGGAGTAAATATTACAATCAAAACATATAATTATTAAATAATATAGTGCAAATTTAAATTTAATTTATTCGACCATGTGTTCTAATTGTTTACATAAAATATTCAAAAATGTTCTTTAAATCATCTCGAGCTTGTACCAGCTCTCCTTTGTGAATCTAATGATGCATCTCAAGAAAGTTTCAAACATTGCCACCTCTTGTTCGAAGGTTTACCCATCCATTCAAAATCATAAGCTTAGAGTAGAAACTAGAGGAGGTAAAATGAATCAGAACCACTTTATCATGAGGGACACCCTAAAAAGAATTGAACAAGATTCACAAAGAATTAATATTGATACACCTAGTCCTTCTAAGGAGAAGAAGAAAAATAAAATGATAGGACTTTGCATACCTCTAGTGAACTCCGAAATGTAAATATCTCCAAGATAATAATGGTTCTCTATTTCGATGTTGAAACTCAACTGTAATGAACAACCACCTAGTGATAATGATAATGTAAATGACGATGTTCGGAAGACACTTAACCGACAATCATAAAGGACCAGATAATGATGTTGAAATAGAACCAACTCTTGATCTCGATAACCCACAACCTAAAAATAAAAGATTTGATAAAAGAGACATTGTTGCTAGAAAACATGGTAAGGAAAGATAACCATGGGTACAAAAACCCATGCCCTTTCCACCTAAAGCAACGAAAAAAGGATGATGAAGAATTTGAATGCTTTGCTGAAATGCTTAGCGGGGCCTTTGCATACTCGCTGACCGATATTTTGAAGATGGCCCTTATGCGAACTAAATGAAAGACATCATTACTAATAAGGAAAAAATACCAGCTGAAACCTCCACCATGCTTGCTAATTATTCTTTAAGGATGAAGTACCTAAAAACTTGGAGATCCGAATACCAACAATACCTTGCTCCATCAAAAGAAGTTATGTCAAAACCGCTTGTGTGATATAGGAGCTCGTGTTAGTGTTATGCCTTTCTCCTTATATAAAGGACTTGACTTGAATAAACTCACACCCATGAAATATCTTTGCAAATGGTCGACAAATCAACCGCCATACCTATCAAGATTTGTGAGGATGTGCCCGTTGTTGTTGCAAATGTTACTATCTTAACGATATGTTATATTTTTCAGATGGCCGAGGACGACAACATGTCGATTATCCTCGGTAGACCCTTCTTGAATATCGCAGGGCTTTGATTGCAATAAAAGCAAGGTCACTTTTCATATCAATGGTAATGAGCATACTGCACTCTCCAAGAAACAATTCCAAGTGAATGGTATTAATGTTATTGAAAAATCTCCAACACTCACTATTGGAAGTTTTCAACTACCTCACCACGCTCAAAAAGAAATATGAAATGCTTATTGTTGGGGACATGCATATCCTCGCTGAGTTAACTTAGTGTTTTACAAAAGTTCTTCGGTTCATGCTAATCGAAGTGGTTGTTAATAAGACTTGATCAACCTTATTAATGGGTCATTTTTGAGAGGTATGAAAGTTGATGAATTTACTAAGCACCACCTTCTGTTCCCAACTTTTGTTTTCTGTTTTTCTTATTAAAAAAATAAAATGCCATGTTTTGTCTGTTTTCTAAATTTCCAGTGCAATAAAAAATGACCCAGAAATAAAAGTTCTCGTATTCATGAAAATTTGACACGATTTTTTCTGAATTTTTATGCAATAACATCGGGGTGCACCAGGGCACAACCCACTGGCGCACTCAGAGCTCCCAGCGCACTCGGTGGGCCGTGGTCGCCACATGGTCCCCTCACATATATCTTTAGCCCATGTCATCACCTACCTCTGGAAAAAGTTCACCATTGCTCTCTCTCTCTCTCTCATGTTCTTGCTCTCAAACCCGTGGATTTTGATCTCTTTGCTCAAGCTCCATTTCCAAACTGTTTTGGGGGATTGCTACTTGGTATGTGACTCCTCCATTGCTCCAATTAGTTTTTGCTTTAGTTGTTTGTATTTTGAATAATTAGCTACTCTTGGAGCAACTATAGATGAGCTTGCATGTTGAATTCTTAGAGTTCTAAGTAGTTTGAATGCTCAATATGGCCTCTAAGCATGCTTATGAGTAGTTAATTACTATCGATCTTGTGAAGTTTTTTTGACAAAATTTTGTGGACCAAAAATTTCAGAAATTGTACACAAACAAAATGTACCTTTTTGAAGGAGTTCTTCAAGAAGGAGTCCCTCGCACTCATTCAAGAGTGGCTCGCACGCCGGTCTTATGTTGAACCAAGCACAAGCTCAATACAAGAGGGTAAGGGCACTTTTGTCCCTAAGTAGTTTTGGTGATTGATGACAATGCCTTTATGGACTAATCAGTGTATTGAGCTTCAGATTCATCAACACTAAACACAAGACGATTTGACCTCAAGAGTATTGAAGACGGCGCTTGTCTACTCACGTTGCCCGTGGAGTTGAGTCATAGGAGAGCTGTACTATTAAGAGGGGGTCCGCTGGAAAGGTTAGGTGAAATCACGAGACATTCCCTTTGCACCGCCTCTTTGAGCACCTTGGAGCGCTCTGTCCCGTGTTCTGCTAAATGAAGGCCTCTGGCCGCGTAGTATCGCTTTTGAGCGTAGATATCACAGAGCCGTAGTACCGGCTACGACACGATAGTACCGCAGGCTCCCACGGTAGTTCCGCTGTTCCGAGCGGTAGTACCGCTGAAGCTCGTCTGGCACCGCCTTCAGCGGTGGTAGGCGCGATGTAATTGTTTTACATCCGCGCTCCCCTGCAGTAGTACCGTTGCGGCGCTGGTACCCGTGGCACCAGTCCAGTTCCGAGAAAGAACGGAGGTAGGGGCGGATGTAATTTTTACATCCGCACTTTATAGGTAGTACCGCACCTCGGTCGTGGTAGTTCCGTCGATTTTTGCACGACTTTTTCTCGGCGGAGGTAGTCACGGATGTATTTTTTACCTCTATGCCTACCAGGCTCGCCGTTTGTTTTGCGGATGTACCGCACGGGGTCAGAGTAGTACCGCGTCAAGGATCTACCGCGCTCGCCGCGTCTTTTGCCCGGCCTCGCCTGCTGGGAATGTAGTAATTTAAAATTTCCTACGCACACGCAAGATCATGGTGATGATATAGCAACGAGAGAGTGTTGTCTACGACTGCAGACCGAAGCGAAGCATTGACGCAACGTAGAGGAAGTAGTCGACGCCCTCCCGGTCCGACCGATCCAAGCACCACATTCTGCACCTCCGAGTTCTTGACACACGCATAACTCGATGACGCACCTCGATCTCCGATCCAAAGCAGGCACCAGGAGGGGGAGTTCCACAGACGACGGGCGTGATGACGATCTTGATGTTCCTGTCGCAGGCTTCGCCAGCACCGCTACAATATGACCGAGGTGTATATCGGAGGGGGCACCGCACACGGCTAAGGAACGATCAATGATCAACTTGTGTGTTAGGGTGCCCCCTACCCGTGATATAAAGGAGGGAGGGAGGAGGTGGCTGCCCAAGGGGGCTGATAGGAGGAGAAACCTACTCCAAGTAGGTTTCTCTTTCCTAATCCAAGTTGGAGGGGGAAGGAAGGTGTACTAGTAGTAGGAAGGAAGAGGGAAGGAGAAAGGAAAGGGGGCCCCCTCCCCAATCCGGATTGGTCTTGGGGGCGCCCATCCCTTGCTCCTTCTCCTTCCTTCCACTTGGGCCCAATAAGGCCTATATACTTACCGGGGTTCCGTAACCTCCGAGCTCCAAGATATTCCAAACTCTTCCGAACCTTTCCGGCGCCCAAATATATCCGTCCAATATATCAATCTTTATGTCTCGACCATTTCGAGACCTCGCCATGTCCGTGATCACATCCGGACCAACAACCTTCGTACATCAAAATACATAAACTCATAATATAACCGCCATCGAAACTTGCTGCAGGATTCTACGGTTCGAGAACAATGTAGGCATGACCGACACGCCTCTAGTCAATAACCAATAGCGGACCTGATGCCCATATTGGTTCTTTACATATTCTACTAAGATCTTTATCGGTCAAACCGCATAACAACATACTTTGTTTTTGTCATCGGTATAATATTTCGCCCGAGATTTGATCGCAGATCCAATACCTAGTTCAATCTGCACCGAAGTCTTTACTCATTCTCGTAATACGCCATATCTTAACTAACTCATTAGTTACATGCTTGCAAGGCTTAAGTGATGAGTATTACCGAGAGGGCCCAGAGATACCTCTCCGACAATCGAGGACAAATCCTAATCTCTAATTATGCCAACTCAACATGAACCTTCTAAACACCTGAGAGAGCACCTTTATAATCACCCATTACGCAGACGCTTGGTAGCACACAAAGTGTTCTTCCGTAAACGAGGGAGTAACTTCATAGTTGCGTGAACTTTGTATAAGTCATGAAGAAAGCAATGACAAGATACTAAACGATCAAGTGCTAGGCTAATGTATCGGTCATGTCAATCACATCATTCTTCTAATGATGTGATCCCACTAATCAAATGACAACACATGTCTATGGTCAGAAACATGACCATCTTTGATTAATGAGCTAGTCAAGTAGAGGCATACTAGTGACCATAGTTTTGTCTATGTATTCACACATGTATTATGTTTCCGTTAATACAATTCTAGCATGAATAATAAACATTTATCATGATATGAGAAATAAATAATAACTTTATTATTCTAGGGCATATTCCTTTCTCTCCCACTTGCACTAGAGTCAATAATCTAGATTACATAGTAATGATTCTAACACCCATGGAGTCTTGGTGTTGATCATGTTTTGCTCGAGAGAGGCTTAGTCAATGGGTCCGCAACATTCAGATCCGTATGTATCTTGCAAATCTCTATGTCTCCACTTGGACTTGGTCCCGAATGGAATTGAAGGCCTCTTGATGTGTTTGGTCCTTCAGAAATCTGGATTCCTTGCTGTGGCAATTGCACCAAGATTGTCACGAAGATCTTCATTGGTCCCGATGCACTAGGTATGACACCTAAATCGGAAATGAACTGCTTCATCCGCACTCCTTCAGCATTTCGTAAGCGCTATGTACTCGCTCACATGTAGATCCCGCCATTCGCTTTGTTTAGAACGCACCAACTTACGCCCACCGCTTAATAAAAACACATATCCGGTTTGCGATTTAGAATCGTCCGATCAATGTCAAAGCTTGCATCGACGCGTAACCATTTACGACTAGCTCTTTGTCACCTCCATATACGAGAAACATATCCTTAGTCCTTTTCGTATTTCTCAGATGTTTTGATCACTGGCCCAGGATCCACTCGATTACTTTGGTACCTCGCTAAGCTTATTGCTAAGTATACGCCAGTCCGTACACAGATTGCATACATGATAGAGCCTATGTAAGCATAGGGAACATTTTTCATTTTCTCTATCTTCATTGTGGTCGGGCATTGAGTTCGACTCAACTTCATTGTTTTGTAGCATGCCTTTCCTTTGCCGATCCATATTGAACTTTTTCAATATTTTGTCAAGGTATGTGCTTTGTGAAAGTCCTATTGCCTTGATCTATCTCTATAGATCTTGATGCCTAATATGTAAGCAGCTTCACCGAGGTCTTTCATTGAAAAACTTTTATTCAAGTATCCCTTTATGCTATCCAGAATTCTATATCATTTCCAATTAATAATATGTCATCAACATATAAAACTAGAAATGCTACGAGCTCCCACTCACTTTCTTGTAAATACAAAGCTCCAAAAGTCTCAGATAAAACCATATGCTTTGATCACACTATCAAAACGTTTATTCCAACTCCGAGATGCTTGCACCAGTCCATAAATGGAATGGAGCTTGCACACTTTGTCAAGACCTTTTGATCAACAAAACCTCCGCTGCATCATATACAACTCTTCTTCTAGAAACCATTCAAGAATGCGCCTTGACATCCATTTGCCAAATTTCATAATCATGAAATGCAGCAATAGCCAACATGATTCGACAGACTTAAGCATCGCTAAGGGTGAGAAAGTCTCATCGTAGTCAACCCTTGAACTTGTCGAAAACCTTTCGCAACAAGTCGAGCTTATATAGATGCAGAATATTACCATCAGCGCCGCCTTCTTCTTAAAGATCCATTTATTCTCAATGGCTTGCCGATCATCGCAAGTCAACCAAAGTCCACACTTTGTTTTCATACATGGATCCTATCTCGATTTCATGGCCTCTAGCTATTTAGCGAATCGGCTCATCATCGCCTTATAGTTCGTAGGTTCATCATGGTCAAGTAACATGACTTCCGAATAGGATTACTGCACACTGCGCGGATCTTACTGGTAGACCCACGAGGTTCAAGAAACTTGATCCAAGTTTCATGATCAATATCATTAGCTTCCTCACTAATTGGTGTGGTTGTCACGGAACCGCTTCGTGATGAACTACCTTCCAATAAGGGAGTAGATACGCTTATCTCATCAAGTTCTACTTTCTCCCACTCACTTCTTCTTTCGAGAGAAACCTTCTCCGTAAAGGATCCATTCTTAGCAACGAATGTTTTGCCTTCGGATCTGTGATAGAAGGTGTACCCAATGCTTTCTGTGGGTATCCTATGAAGACACATTCTCCGGGTTCGAGCTTATCCGTTGAAGTTTCTTCACATAAGCATCGCAGCCCCAAACTTTAAGAAACGACAACTTTGGTTTCTTGCCAAACCACGCTCATAAGGCCGCCTCAACGGATTTTGATGGTGCCCTATTTAACGTGAATGCGTCTGTCTCTAAACATAACCCCAAAATGATAGCGGTAAATCGGAAGAGACATCATAGATCGCACCATATCAAGTAAAGCACGACACGACGCTCGACACACCATTTCGCTGGTGTTCCGTATGGAGTTGTAAACTATTCCGCATTGTTTCAAATGTAAACCAAACTCATAACTCAAATATTCTCCTCCACGATCGATCGAGAAATTTTATTTTCTTGTTACGATGATTTTCTACTTCACTCTGAAATTCTTTGAACTTTTCAAATGTTTCAGACTTGTGTTTCATTAAGTAGATATACCCATATCTGCTCAAATCATCCGTGAAGGTGAGAAAATAACGATATCCGCCAATGCAGCCCTCAACATTCATCGGGCCACATACATCAGAGATGTATGATTTCCAACAAATCTGTTGTTTCTCCATAGTTCCGTGAGAACGGTGTTTTAGTCATCTCTGCCCATGAGGCACGGGGTTCGAAGTACCAAGTGATTCATAATCAAGGATTCCAGAAGTCCATCAAGATGGAGTTTCTTCATGCTTTTGTAACCGATATGACTCTAAACGGCAAGTTGCACAAATAAGTTGCACTATCATTATCAACTCCGGATCTTTTGGCTTCAACATTATGAATATGTGTATCACTACTATCGAGATTCAATAAAAATAGACCACTCTTCAAGGGTGCATGACCATAAAAGATATTACTCATATAAATAGAACAACCATTATTCTCTGATTTAATGAATAACCGCCTCAGATCAAACAAGATCCAGATATAATGTTCATGCTCAACGCAGCACCAAATAACAATTATTTAGGTCTAAAACTAATCCCGATGGTAGATGTAGAGGTAGCGTGTCACGGCGCATCAACATCGACTTTGGAACCGCTTCCCACGCCGCAGATCGCCACCTCGCATCCTTGGCCATTGCTCAGTTATTCCAGTAGTCCCTGCTTCGAAGTTGCAAATATTAGCAATGTAACCAAAGATCAATACCCAAGTGGCTACTACAGCTCTAGTTAGGTACACATCAATAACATGTATATCACATATACCTTTGTTCACTTTGCCATCCTTCTTATCCGCCAAATACTTGGGGCAGTTCCGCTCAAAGGACCTGTTTCAGCTTGCAGAGAAGCACTCAGTTGTAGGCTTAGGTCCAGCATTTGGGTTTCTTCTCTTGAGCAGCAACTTGCTTGCCGCTCTTTTTGAAGTTCCCTCTTCTTCCCTTTGCCCTTCTTCTTGAAACTAGTGGTCTTGTCGACCATCAACACTTGATGCTCCTTCTGATTTCTACCTCCGCTGCTTTCAAAGATCGCCAAGAGCTCGAATAGTCTTGTCTCATCCCTTGCATATTATAGTTCATCACAAAGCTCTTGTAGCTTGGTGGCGTGATTGAAGAATTTCGTCAATGACACTATCATCGTGAAGATTAACTCCCGCTTGAATCAAGTGATTGTTATACCCGACATTCGTATATGTTCACCGACGTAACTATTCTCCTCCATCTTGCAGCTATAGAACTTATTGGAGACTTCATATCTCAACTTCCGCATTTGCTTGAAATATTAACTTCAACTCGGAACATCTCATATGCTCCATGACGCTCAAAACGCTGCTGAAGACCCGGTTCTAAGTAGAAGCATACGGCAATCGAACTATAGAGTAGTCATCACTTTTGCTCGCCATGACGTTTAACGCCGCTCGCCAGGTATCAAAGAAGCAGCTCGCACCAAGCGGTGCTTCCAGATCGAACTCTTCTCAGTGCAGCAATGAGGATAATCCTCAAGTTACTGGACTCAATCGTAATTGCTACTACATCATCTTTCAACTTTGCTTTCTCAAGGAACGATTAAAATTCAACGGAACAACAAAGACGAGCCATCTATCTACAAACAAACATAGACAAGCAAGATACTATCGTAGTACTAAGTTCATGATAAATTTAAGTTCAATTAATCATATAACTTAAGAACTCCCACTTAGATGACATCTCTCTAGTCATCTAAGTGATCACGTGATCCAAATCAATTCAAACCATAATGGCGATCATCACGTGAGATGGTGAAGTTTTCAATGGTGAACATCATTATGTTGATCATATCTACTATATGATTCACGCCGACCTTTCGGTCTCCGTGGTTCCGAGGCCATATCTCGCATATGCTAGGCTCGCCAAGTTTAACCTCGAGTATTCTCGCGGCAGTAAAACTGGCTTGCACCCATTGTAGATGGACGAGCTTATCACACCCGATCATCACGCGGGTGTCTCAAAGACGATTTAACTTTGGCAACGGTGCATACCGTGGAGAACACTTACTTGATAATTTTTAGTGAGAGATCATCTTAAAATGCTACCGCCAATCAAAGCAAGATAAGATGCATAAAGGATAAACATCACATGCAATCAATATAAGTGATATGATATGGCCATCATCTTGTGCTTGTGATTCCATCTCCAAGCAATCGCCGTGATCACCATCGCCACCGCGCGACACCTTGATCTCCATCGAGCATCGTTGTCGCTTACGCCATCTATTGCTTCTACGACTATCGCTACCGCTTAGTGATAAAGTAAAGCAATTACAGCGCTTGCATTTCATACAATAAAGCGAACCATATGGCTCTGCCGCCTTGTCGATAACTTCGTTACAAAACATGATCATCTCATACAATAAAAATATAGCATCACGCCTTGGCCATATCACATCACAACATGCCTCGCAAAACAAGTTAGACGCCCCTCTACTTTGTTGTTGCAATTTTACGGGCTGCTACGGGCTTAGCAAGAACCGTTCTTACTACACGATCAAAACCACAAACGATAGTTTGTCAAATAGACTCTGCTTTTAACCTTCAGAAGGACCAAGCGAGCTACACTACGCTCAACTAAAGTTGGAGAAACAGACACCGCTAGTCACTTAAGCGTGCAAAGCTCGAACGGTGAAACCAGTCTCGCGAAGCCGTGACGCGTAATGTCGGTCCGGCCGCTTCATCCAACAATACCGCTGAACCAAAGTATGACATGCCGGTAGGCAAGATGACTTATATCGTCCACAACTCACTTGTGTTCTACTCGCGTATATAACATCAACGATAAAACCTAGGCCTGGATGCCATCGTTATGGAACGAGTAATTTCAAAAAAATTTACGCATGGACGCAAGATCATGGTGATGATATAGCAACGAGGGGAGAGGTTGTCTACGCACTGTCAGACCAAGCGGAAGCGCTGACGTTAACGAGGAAGTAGTCGACGCCCTCCCGGTCCGACCGATCTGCAGCACCGCATTCCGCATTCTCCGAAGTTCTTGACACACGTGACAGCTCTGATGACGCACCTCGACCTCCGATCCAGCAGAGGCGCTGAGGGGGAGTTCCGTCCAAGACGACGGCGGTGGGACGATCTTGATGTTCTCTCGCAGACGGCTTCGCCAAGCACCGCTAAATATGACCGAGGTGTAATATCGTGGAGGGGGCACCTTGACACGGCCAAGGAACGATCAATGATCAACCTGTGGTGTCTAGGGTGCCCCCACCAGAGTATAAAAGGAGGGAGGAGAGGGGTGGCTGCCCAAGGGGGGCGCGATAGGAGGAGGAAACCTACTCCAAGTAGGTTTCCTCTTTTCCTAATCCAAGTTGGAGGGGAAGGAAGGAGTACTTTAGTAGGGAAGGAAGAGGGGAAGGAGAAAGGAAAGGGGGGCCTCCCTCCGATATTCAGCTTGGGGCGCGCCTCTGCCTGCCCTTCTCCTTCCTTCCACTTGGGCCCAATAAGGCCCATATACTTACTGGGTTCTTCGAACCTCCTGAGTCTCCAGATATTCCCAACCTCCCGAACCTTTCCGTGTCCAAATATATCATTCCAATATATCAATCTTTATGTCTCACCATTTCGAGACTCCTCGTCATGTCCGTGATCACATCCGGATTCAACAACCTTCGTACATCAACATATAAACTCATAATATAACTGCAATCAAACCTTAAGCGGCATGGACTACTACGTTCGAGAACAATGTAGACATGACCGAGACACGTCTTCGTCAATAACCAATAGCGGACCTGATGCCCATATTGGTTCCTACATATTCTACGTAAGATCTTTATCGGTCAAACCGATAACAACATACTTTGTTCCTTTGTCATCGGTATGTTATTTGCCCGAGATTTGATCGCCAGATCCAATACCTAGTTCAACTCTCGGTATCGGCAAGTCTCTTTACTCGTTTGTAATACGCCATCTCATAACTAACTCATTAGTTACATGCTTGCAAGGCTTAAGTGATGAGTATTACCGAGAGGGCCCAGAGATACCTCTCCCACAATCGGAGTGGACAAATCCTAATCTCAATTATGCCAACTCAACATGTACCTTCTCGAAACACCTGTAGAGCACCTTTATAATCACCCAGCCACATGCTAGACGCTTGGTAGCACACAAAGTGTTCTTCCGTAAACGGAGTTACACAACTCATAGTTGTAGTGAACTTTGTATAAGCCATGAAGAAAGCAATAGCAGATACTAAACGATCAAGTGCTAGGCTAATGAATGGGTTATGTCAATCACATCATTCTTCTAATGATGTGATCCCACTAATCAAATGACAACACATGTCTATGGTCGAAAAACATAACCATCTTTGATTAATGAGCTAGTCAAGTAGAGGCATACTAGTGACCATAGTTTTGTCTATGTATTCACACATGTATTATGTTTCCTGTTAATACAATTCTAGCATGAATAATAAACATTTATCATGATATGAGGAAATAAATAATAACTTTATTATTGCCTCTAGGGCATATTTCCTTCAGTCCAATTGTTGTGAGATTGCCCCAACCTTGTTTGTAAGGTTCGGTCCGCTGCTCCAAGGGCACCAATAGTGGAATCACGGATCTCATTGTGTGAGGGCGTGAGGAGAATACGGTGGCCCTAGTGGCTTCTGGGAGCATTGTGCCTCCACACCGCCTAACGGAGACGCATTTCCTTTAAAAGGAAGGAACTTCGTAACACATCCTCGCTCTCCATCGGCGCCACTCTTGGTTATCTCATACCTTTACTTTAGCAAGCCTACTTGTGTTGTATCCCTTGCTTGCTTCTGTAGTTGTTATTGCATCATATAGGTTGCTCACATAGTTGCATATCTATACAACCTATTTTGTTGCAAAGTTTAAATTGGTAAAGAAAAGCTTAAAACTGTTAGTTGCTATTCACCCCTCTAGTCAACCATATCGATCCTTTCAATTGGTATCGAGCCTCCTCTTTTTAAGGACTTTACCGCTCAAGAGTATGGTTGATGTCGAGATGATGTGGGAGAGCACCGTGCTGAATCCGATATCATCTACGGAGATGGGGCAACCCGATTCACGTGAGGAATTCAATGTATGCTGGACACATTGAAAACCTCCATGATGACCGAGGTCAAGGACATGTTTAAGGATTTCTTAGAAGGGCTTAAACTTTCCACCGCTACCGTGAAAGTATGTGATCCTCGCCAACACGTGACGGATGCTAACCTCGACAAGGGGAAGCTACTAGTGAGAAAGCTCCTATGTCTAGTGGTAGAAATAGCACCGCATCTTTGCCCATGTGGAACCTCCAATTTATGGAGGACCGATTCTCTACTCATTTAAATCATGTCGGACCTCCTCCTAAGTATGAGAAAATGCTGATTTTTATTCTGGGTTTATCGCTTCAAGTGTCATTTAAATCATGTGAACACTAACCTTTGGAGAATCATTGAAGAAGGTTTCTATCCTCATGACCCAAGCAACTTCACCCTCGAGAAGCCATGGATAATCAATTCAATGAGAGTGCTCTCTCATCATCCAAGATGCAATCCTTCCCAAGATCTCTGCGGTGTCAAACCGTGGATCTCGGTAGGGGGTCCCGAATCGAGGCCTAGGCGGATGGTAACAGGAGACAAGGGACACGATGTTTTACCTGTGTTCGCCCTCTCGATGGAGGTAAAACCCTACTCCCGCTTGATTGATATTGATGATATGGGTAGTACAAGAGTGGATCTACCATGAGATCAAGGAAGCTAAACCCTAGAAGCTAGCCTATGGTATGATTGTTGTTCGTCCCTATGGATCAAAACCTCCGGCTTATATAGACACCGGAGAGGGCTAGGTTACACGTAGTCGGTTACAATGGTAGGAGATCTACATATCCGATTGCCAAGCTTGCCTTCCACGCCAAGGAATGTCCCATCCGGACACGGACTAAGTCTTCAATCTTGTATCTTCATAGTCTTGAGTCCGCCCATATGATGATAGTTCGCTATCCTGACACCCCTAGTCCAGACTCCTCAAGAGTCTCTAACCAAGCTTCAATGATGATGAGTCCGCACAGATATTGTCTTCGCGTCAAGGCGGTTCTCCTCCAAATTCCATGTGCTTGCCGAATAGTGTCCGCTTCCTTATAAATGTTGCGCCCTTGGCTTCCACGCCCAATAATGACCCTCTTCCACATGTTGTATGAATGCGTAAAAGCTAGGTATTTTTACATTTTACCCCTAGCTGCGTGAATAAGCTGCCTATAAGAGAGGCGAGGATCTAGATCCGAATCACACCATCCTCCTTCCGTGAGTACTCATCGGCGCCTCGACAAAAATCCACTCCATCATGGACAGCCGACGCGCCTCCTCTCGGCCCCAGCCCTCAGCCGGAGATTGAGGAGATGTTCACCCGCATAGCGAGCTAGTGACGCTCCAAGCAGGGATACCTTCCCCAGCCTTCATGGTTCCGGCCGAGCCGGACGCCACCTACAAGGGTGGGAAGCAAAGGAGAGCGCCCCAATTCCTCCAAAGGAGAAGGGTATGCTTCGCCCTTATCTAATAAGGGGACCAGATTTCATACATCCGCTTTCTCCGGGCCTCGGAGTTCTATGGACTCCAGCTCACCACCTACACCTGCCTCCATCTTGCACATCGGGCTTTGTAGACCTTATGAGCTGTTCCCGGCATCGAGGCCCATTTTGCGCTATGGAAGAGATTGTTTTGCCTCGCACTCGCTCTCACGAGGGGTCGATATATCAAGTGGGCGGAGCCGAATATGGCGATCGCCGGACCGGATATCTATCCGAACCCTAAAGAAGGCGCCCCAAGACTAGCCTTCGAATGGTTTTATATGGAAGACGCCCACCGCCGGACCCAGCCAATCGCCTCCCGGAGTTCAACAACGCCTTCTAAAGAAACGCCTGAGCTGGCGCCATGGAGCCCTCAACGGAGAATGATAGGTTCGCCCAATATCCGATGAGCCGGATAAGGTTATCGCTATTCCGGATTGACCATGATTGGAGTCATGGCCACGC
>JAHHZJ010003835.1:0-36636 GCA_021437245.1 Aegilops speltoides | reverse complement strand
AAATGACAAAATTATGATCGCTTATGAACATCCGTCTTTCTATGGATGTCCTTGAAAGTACTTCATTTTCGCATGCTTCCCGATTTCAAAATTTCTTGTCCTCAGATAGAGGACATATCATTTCCACATATATTGACCGATGCGAGGAATGCCTTTTGTTCTTGGCTTTCACCCGCATGAGTTACAAAGATGCCATCCGCGAAAACAAGGAGAATAAGGCATATAGTCACTGGATTTTCTTCATTTTACGCCAAATGAGATAGCCTGATCATGGAGCATCCGCAGAAGGTACGCTTGTCCCTACCAGGGGGCTAATGTCTATAAGAAACATAATCTCTGAATTTCCTTCAAAAGGAAGTGCTAATGGGTCCGTAAACTTGTCCGAAAAACACGATTTAATGATGTTCTTTGACTTTCGTGCCAAAAAGTCCGCTTAAGGCTGAATTTGAGGGTACCGGCCTCCCGCGCAAGCGTGAGTATTTTTTGGATTCGCTGATGAGGACATGACTACGTTGGATAAGACCAAAAATATTGCATACATGCATATTTGTCGTGATTTCTAGTGCAAACTATTCAATAATATATTTATGTTATCCGTAACAAAATATTTACATACTTTTGTGTTTTGTCTAATTGCAGGTGTATGGGACATTTATACAATCCACATATGAAGATAAGGGAAAAGGAGAAGTTTAGGTGTTGTTCAAAAGTCTTCTCACGTCACTTTTGGGCCAAGAGAAGATAGAGTCCAAGTCTCTCACGTTCTGGATTCAGATTCGACTGCACAGACATACCTGACTCAAAACGTCAACAACTTTTTCATACGGATCGAATTGGGTGATTCTTTTTGTTGGAAAGTAGATTTCATGCTCTTTCCAGCACAGTTGAATCACCTTAAAATACGTCCGGAGCGTTGAGTTATAGACGAAACAATCTGACGCTGCACCAGAATCCGAGTCAAACCACAAGTCCAAAGGTGTTACGTCACCTCCACTTGGGCCCATTGGCCTTGTACGACCTAGGGTTAGTTTTAGGCTGCCTTGGGACGTCCTCCCACCTCCTTGGCGCCACCCCTTGCTCCTATATAAATAGATCCATCTAGTAGCTTTTCCCTTGGGATTTGTTTAGTTAAAGTTAGCCATTGCAACTTCGTACTTGCTTGTGTCCAACGACTGACCAAGACCGCCACGGATCCCCACCTTTATCAATACTTCATACATACCGCAATATTCAGATTGCTTTTATCATATTCTTGCTTGTTCTTCGATTGCTTGCAGGAATAGACCTTCGTGGTCGTTGATCGTGTTCGCGTGGTCAATAACCTCTGAGTTGGTTTAGCGATTGCTAAGGCGCAACGTCAGGCACGCTTGTAGTCGGATCGCAAAGTCATCTTCACCAAATCGATAGTTATCATCTCATCGAAAGATCGACACCCCGCCTATCAAGTGGTATCGTCTCAGTTGCTCGTGAGATTTTACGCTTTTCATAGTTTAGATCGATCTCGCATTCATACCTACACCATGAAAAAGCCATAAAAAGTTAGATCTGTTCATCCTTTATCCAAGCCATCCGAGCTTTTGCAATTTTCTATTCATTGCTTGCATAGTTGAATTATCGGTTGCATCGCGTGTCGCTTGCTGGTCTTAGTGTCTAGTTCCTTTAGAGTTTCGAAGTTCGCTCACATTAGTCACCGCCGCTACATCATTATCCCTTCCGCTGTCCATCATCCCATCTATGAATTTCACCACGTACAGCCTGTTCATTGTCATAATCATAGTTGAGGTCATTCACATCTTCGCCGATCCAATCTACATCTTATCTAGTTTGTCTTGGAAAGAGGGAGAAAAAAAGAGAGAAAAAAAGAAAAAAAGAGAAAAAGAGAGAAAAAAGGAAAGAACAAAAAAGAAAAGAGAGAAAAGAAAAAAGCGGAGGAAAAAAAAGAGAGAAGAAAAAAGATCTATCTAGAATCAATCTCGACCTGAATTCGGATTGAATCTGTTTGCAATGCTCAGAAAAACAGGTGTATCTTCCTCATACTGAAGTCCGCTTTTGGCTCCGTGAGTACTCAAATTGAAGCTAGCACGAGTCAGATCTAAATAGTTGCGAAGGTACATTTGTCCTACTAAGGGGGCTAATGTCTATAGGCAACATAACTCTCGAATTTCCATCAAAAGGAAGTGCCAATGGGTTCGTAAACTTGTCCTAAAAAACATGAATGACTTTTCAAAAACAAAAAGTCTGCTTAAGGTTGAATTTGAGGGTCAAGATCTCAAGCGAAGCGTGAGTATTTTGATTCATGCCGCCATTTAGCAGTTTGAGTACTTATGGGTCCGACACGACTCCAAATGACAAAATTATGACCGCTTATGAACATCCGTCCTTTCTATGGATGTGCTTGAAAGTACTTCATTTTCTCGCGCGCTTTTCGCCTGATTTCAAAATTTCGTCCCAGTATAGAGGACATATCGCTTTCTACATATATCGACCGATGCGAGGAATACCTTTGTTCTTGGCTTCACACGCATGAGTTACAAAATGCCATCCGCTAAAACAAGGAGAATAAGGCATATAGTCAGCTGGATTTTCTTCATTTTACGCCAAATGAGATAGCCTGATCATGGAGCATCCGCAGAAGGTACGCTTGTCCCTACCGGGGGCTAATGTCTATAAGCAACATAATCTTCTAATTTCCTTCAAAAGGAAGTGCTAATGGGTTGAAACTTGTCCTAAAATGCGATTTAATGATGTTCTTGACTTTCGTGGCCAAAAAGTCCTTCTTAAGGCTGAATTTGAGGGTATCCGGCCTCCCCGCGAAGCATGAGTATTTTTTGATTCACGCCTCATGAAAGCAGTTTGAGTACTTATGGGTCCCACACGGACTCAATGACAAAATTATGACCGCTTTAGTGAACATCTGCATTTCTATGGCAGTCCGTGAGTACTTCATTTTCTCACGCTTTTACCGATTGCCTCAAAATTTCTTGTCCTCTATAGAGAGATATCGCTTCCACATATATTGAACGATGCGAGAATGCTTTTGTTCTTGGCTTTCACATGAGTTACAAGATGCCATCCGCAAAACAAGGAGAATAAGGCATATATCCATCGGACTTTCTTCAATTTACGGCCAAATGAGATAGCCCGATCATAGAGCATCCGCAGAAGGTACGCTTGTCCCTACCAAGGCTAATGTCTATAGGCAACATAATCTCTCGAATTTCCTTCAAAAGGAAGTGCCAATGGGTTCGTAAACTTGTCCAAAAAACAGCGATTTAATGATTTCTTTGATCAGGCCAAAAAACCCGCTAAGGCTGAATTTGAGGGTATCTTGGTCCGGCGAAGCGTGAGTATTTTTTGATCACAAGGCCCATGAGAAGTTTGAGTACTTATGGGTCCGACAATGACTCCAAATGACAAAATTATGACCGCTGTGAACATCTGTCTTTCTATGGCGCCCTTGAAAGTACTTCATTTTCTCCGCGCTTTTCTCCTGATTTCTAAAATTTCTTGTCCCAGATAGAGGACATATCGCTTCACATATATATCGACCGATGCGAGGAATGCCCTTTTGTTCTTGGCCGATGAGTTAAAAGATGCCATCCGCCAAAACAAGGAGAATAAGGTATAGCCGGATTTTCTTCAATTTACGGCCAAATGAGATCTTGATCATGGAGCGCTCCAGAAGGTACGCTTGTCCCTACCGGGGTCTAATGTCTATAAGCAACATAATCTCTCGAATTTCCTTCAAAAGGAAGTGCTAATGGGTCCAAACTTGTCTCAAAACAATGATTTAATGATGTTCTTTGACTTTCGTGGCCAAAAAGTCCTGCTTAAGGCTGAATTTGAGGGTACTCCGGCCTCCGCAAGCGTGAGTATTTTTTTGATTCGCGCCTCGCCAGCAGTTTGAGTACTTATGGGTCCGACACGGACCAATGAAAAATTATGACCGCTTTAGTGAACATCTGTCCATTCTATGGCGCCTGAAAGTACTTCATTTTCTCTTTTTACCGATTGCTCTAAAATTTTGTCCCTATAGAGGAGATATCGCTTCCACATATATATTGAACGATGCGAGGAATGCCTTTTGTTCTTGGCTTTCACGCATATGAGTTACAAAGATGCCATCCGCTAAAAAACAAGGAGAATAAGGCATATCACCGGATTTTCTTCAATTTACGCCAAATGTGATAGCCCGATCATAGAGCATCCGCAGAAGGTACGCTTGTCCCACCTGGGGGCTAATGTCTAGGCAACATAATCTCTAATTTCCTTCAAAAGGAAGTGCCATGGGTTCGAAACTTGTCTCAAAACAGCGATTTAATGATGTTCTTTGACTGTACAAAAGTCCTGCTTAAGGCTGAATTTGAGGGTATCTGGCCTCCGGCGCAAGCGTGAGTATTTTTTGATTCAGCGCTCGCAAAGCAGTTTGAGTACTTATGGGTCCACACGGACCCAAATGACAAAATTATGACCGCTGCGGAACATCCGTCTCTTTCTATGTCACCTGAAAGTACTTCATTTTCTCGCACTTTACCGATTGCCCCAAAATTTCTTGTCCTCTATAGAGACATATCGCTTCCACATATATATTGAACGATGCGAGGAATGCCTTTTTGTTCTTGGCTTTCACGCAAGATGAGTTACATGCCATCCACAAAAACAAGGAGAATAAGGCATATAGCCGCTGGATTTTCTTCATTTTACGGCCAAATGAGATAGCCCGGATCCCGGAGCATCCGCAGAAGGTACGCTTTGTCCTACCAGGGCTAATGTCTATAAGCAACATAATCTTCAATTTCCTTCAAAAGGAAGCTAATGGGTCCTAAACTTGTCCTAAAAACAGCAAGTAATGATGTTCTTTGACTTTCGTGGCCAAAGTCCCGCTAAGGCTGAACTTGAGGGTACTCAGCCTCCCGCGCAAGCGAGTATTTTTGATTCGCTACCGCCAAAGCAGTTTGAGTACTTATGGGTCCGACAGCCCTAATGACAAAATTATGACCGCTTTAGTGAACATCTCATTCATTCTATGGCAGCCCTTGAAAGTACTTCATTTTCGCAGCGCTTACTGACATTCTAAAATTTTTGTCCTCTATAAAGGAGATATCGCTTCCACATATATTGAACGACGCGAGGAATGCCTTTTGTTCTTGGCTTTCACGCCGCATGAGTTAAAGATGCCATCCTAAAAACAAGGAGAATAAGGCATATATCCCTGGACTTTCTTCAATTTACGCCAAATGAGATAGCCCGATCATAGAGCATCTGCAGAAGGTACGCTTGTCCTACCAAGGGGCTAATGTCTATAGGCAACATAATCTCTCGAATTTCCTTCAAAAGGAAGTGCCATGGGTTCGTAAACTTGTCCGAAAACAAAGGACGAATGATGTTCTTGACTTTCGTACAAAAAGTCCTGCTTAAGGCTGAATTTGAGGGTACTTCGCAGTCTCCGCGAAGCGTGAGTATTTTTGATTCGATATTCTCGCCATGAGCAGTTTGAGTACTTATGGGTCCGACACGATCCAAATGACAAAATTATGACCGCTTAGGAACATCTGTCTTTCTATGGCGCCCTGAAAGTACTTCATTTTCGCGCGCTTTCTCGCCTCGATTTCAAAATTTCTTGTCCTGTAGAGATATTCTTCCACATATATATCGATCGCAGGAATGCCCTTTGTTCTTGGCTTTCACGCCACATGAGCAGATGCCATCTAGCTAAAACAAGGAGAATAAGGCATATAGTCATTGGATTTTTTCATTTTACCAAATGAGATAGCCCTGATCGTGAGCATCCGCAGAAGGTACGCTTGTCCTACCAGGGGCTAATGTCTATAAGCAACATAATCTCTCGAATTTCCTTCAAAAGGAAGTGCTATGGGTCTAGAAACTTGTCCAAAAATGCGACTAATGATGTTCTTGACTTTCAGGCCAAAAGTCCTCGCTAAGGCTGAATTTGAGGGTACTCCAGCCTCCTCGCGCAAGCGTGAGTATTTTTTGATTCGCGCCTGTCATGAAAGCAGTTTGAGTACTTATGGGTCCGACACGGCCTCCAATGACAAAATTATAACCGCTTTAGTGAACATCTCGTCCATTCTATGGCGTCCTTGAAAGTACTTCATTTTCGCATATTTTTGCCTCATTGCCCTAAAATTTCTTTGTCCTATAGAGGAGATATCGCTTCACATATATATTGAACGATGCAGGAATGCCTTTGTTGTTTGGCTTTCACGCCGCATGAGTTACAAAGATGCCATCCGCTAAAACAAGGAGAATAAGGCATATCCGCTGGACTTTCTTCAATTTACCAAATGAGATAGCCGGATCATAGAGCATCCGCAGAAGGTACGCTTGTCCCTACCAAGGGGCTAATGTCAATAGGCAACATAATCTCGAATTTCCTTCAAAAGGAAGTGACAATGGGTCGTAAACTTGTCCGAAAATAACGAATGATGTTCTTTGACTTTGGCCAAAAAGTCCTGCTTAAGGCTGAATTTGAGGGTATCTGCATCTCGGCGGAAGCGTGAGTATTTTTTGATTCACATACTGCCGCGAGCAGTTTGAGTACTTATGGGCCCGACACGACCCAAATGACAAAATTATGACCGCTGCGGAACATCCGTCTTTCTATGGCGCCCTGAAAGTACTTCATTTTCTCGCTTGTCACCGATTTCAAAATTTCTTGTCCCGAGTAGAGGACATATCGCTTCCACATATATATCGACCGGCGAGGAATGCCTTTGTTCTTGGCTTTCACGCCAAGATGAGTTACAAAGATGCCATCCAAATAAAACAAGGAGAATAAGGCATATAGCATGGATTTTCTTCATTTTACTACCAAATGAGATAGCCTGATCATGGAGCATCCGCAGAAGGTACGCTTGTTCCTACCAGGGGGCTAATGTCTATAAGCAACATAATCTCTCAATTTCCTTCAAAAGGAAGTGCTAATGGGTCCGTAAACTTGTCCAAAAAATGATTTAATGATGTTCTTTGACTTTCGTGGCCAAAAGTCCTTAGGCTGAATTTGAGGGTACTCCAGCCCTCGCGCAAGCGGGAGTATTTTTTGATTCAAGGCCTCGCCATGAAAGCAGTTTGAGAAGTTATGGGTCCGACACGCCTCCAATGACAAAATTATGACCGCTTTAGTGAACATCCGTCTTCTATGGCGCCCTTGAAAGTACTTCATTTTCTCGCATGCTTTTTGCCCGATTGCTAAAATTCTTGTCCTCTATAGAGGAGATATCGTTTACATATATATTGAACGATGCGAGGAATGCCTTTGCTCTGGCTTTCACGCACATGAGTTACAAGATGCCATCCGCAAACAAGGAGAATAAGGTATATCCCGACTTTCTTCAATTTACGCCAAATGAGATAGCCCGGATCATAGAGCATCCGAAAGGTACGCTTGTCCTCTACCAAGGGGCTAATGTCTATAGGCAACATAATCTCTCAATTTCCTTCAAAAGGAAGTGCCAATGGGTTCGTAAACTTGTCCAAAAACAACATGTAATGATGTTCTTTGACTTTCAGGCCAAAAGTCCCGCTTAAGGCTGAATTTGAGGGTACCCGCATCGTGGTGAAGCGTGAGTATTTGATTGCTACGTCAGCCATGAGTAGTTTGAGTACTTATGGCCCGACACGACTCCAAATGACAAAATTATGACCGCTGAACATCTGTCCTTTCTATGGCGCTCCTTGAAAGTACTTCATTTTCTCGCATGTCATTCGATTTCCAAAATTTCTTGTCCCCAGATAGAGGACATATCGTTTCCACATATATATTGACCGATGCAAGGAATGCTTTTTGTTCTTGGCTTTCACGCCGATGAGTTACAAAGATGCCATCCGCGAAAACAAGGAGAATAAGGCATATAGTCATTGAATTTTCTTCAATTTACTACCAAATGAGATAGCCCGATCATGGAGCATCTCAGAAGGTACGCTGTCCCTACCAGGGGTCTAATGTCTATAAGCAACATAATTCTCGAATTCCTTCAAAAGGAAGTAATGGGTCCGTAAACTTGTCCAAAAAACAAATGACTAATGATGTTCTTTGACTTTCAGGCCAAAAAGTCCTGCTTAAGGCTGAATTTGAGGGTACTCCGGCCTCCCTCAAGCAAGCGTGAGTTTTTGGATTCAACTCGCCATGAAAGCAGCTTGAGTACTTATTCCGACATTGACCAATGAAAAAATTATGACCGCTTTAGTGAACATCTGTCCATTCTATGGCGCCCTTGAAAGTACTTCATTTTCTCGTGCGCTACCATTGCCCTAAAATTTCTCTCTATAGAGAGATATCGCTTCACATATATATTGAACGATGCAGAATGCCTTTTGTTCTTGGCTTTCACGCACATGAGTTACAAAGATGCCATCCGCCAAAACAAGGAGAATAAGGCATATATCCGATGGACTTTCTTCAATTATGGCCAAATGAGATAGCCTTGATCATAGAGCATCCGCAGAAAGGTACGCTTGTCCCTACTAGGGGCTAATGTCTATAGGCAACATAATCTCTCAATTTCCTTCAAAAGGAAGTGCAATGGGTTCAAACTTGTCTGAAAAAAATGATTTAATGATGTTTTTTGACTTTCAGTACAAAAAGTCCCGCTTGAGGCTGAATTTGAGGGTACTCCGTATCCTCGGCGAAGCGTGAGTATTTTTGATTCACAAGGCCGCCGAAAGAGCTTGAGTACTTATGGTCTTACACGGACTCCAAATGACAAAATTATGACCGCCAGTGAACATCTCTTCTTTCTATGGCGTCCTGAAAACTTCATTTTCTCGCGCTTCACCGATTTCCAAAATTTCTTTTGTCCCGATAGAGGACATATCGTTTCACATATATATCGACCGGCGGAATGCCTTTGTTCTTGGCTTTCACGCCGCATGAGTTATGCCATCCGCTAAAACAAGGAGAATAAGGCATATAGTCATGGATTTTCTTCATTTTACGGCCAAATGAGATAGTCTTGATCATGGAGCATCCGCAGAAGGTGCTGTCCTTACCAGGGGCTAATGTCTATAAGCAACATAATCTCTCGAATTTCTTCAAAAGGAAGTGCTATGGTCCGTAAACTTGTCTAAAAAATGCGATTAATGATGTTCTTTGACTTTCAGCCAAAAAGTCCCGCTTATATTTGAGGGTACCGCCTCCTCAAGCAAGCGTGAGTATTTTTTGATTCAAGCTTCGCCAAAGCAGTTTGAGTACTTATGGTCCGACACGACCAATGACAAAATTATAACCGCTTTAGTGAACATCTGTCCATTCTATGGCGCCTTGAAAGTACTTCTTATTTTCGCAGCGCTTTTGCCTGATCTGCTCTAAATTTCTTTTGTCCTCTATAGAGGAGATATCGCTTCCACATATATATTGAACGATGCGAGAATGCCTTTTTGTTCTTGGCTTTCACGCGATGAGTTACAGATGCCATCCAAGTAAAACAAGGAGAATAAGGCATATCCGCCGACTTTCTTCAATTTACTACCAATGAACCCGGATCATAGAGCATCCGCAGAAGGTACGTTTGTCCCTACCATGGGGCTAATGTCTATAGGCAACATAATCAATTTCTTCAAAAGGAAGTGCCAATGGTTCTAAACTTGTCTCAAAAATAAGATTTATGATGTTTTTTGACTTTCGTACAAAAGTCCCGCTTAAGGCTGAATTGAGGGTATCTGCATCCTAGCGAAGCGTGAGTATTTTTTGGATTCGCAGACTCGCCATGAGCAGTTTGAGTAGTTATGGGCCCACATGCATCCAAATGACAAAATTATGACCGCTTTGAACATCTCATTCTTTCTATGGTCCCCTGAAAGTACTTCATTTTTCACATGCTTTCTCACTCGACGCCTCAAAATTTTTGTCCTGTATAGAGGACATATCGCTTCCACATATATATCGACCGACATGTAGGAATGCCTTTTGTTCTGGCTTTCTGCGCATGAGTTACAAAGATGCCATCCGCTAAAACAAGGAGAATAAGGCATATAGCCGCCAGATTTTCTTCATTTACGGCCAAATGAGATAGCCCGATCATGGAGCATCTGCAGAAGGTACGCTTGTCCCTACCAGGGGGCTAATGTCTATAAGCAACATAATCTCTCAATTTCCTTCAAAAGGAAGTGCATGGGTCCGTAAACTTGTCTCAAAAATGATTTAATGATGTTCTTTAACTTTCAGGCCAAAGTCCTACTTAATGATGAGGACATCAATACCATTGTTACACCCACACTCGCCGCTATACATATTGGACCATTACTAGATTCACAAGACGCCAACTAAATTACTGTGTGCACTTTCGCTTCTTGGTAATGATTCTAATGTTCATGAGAATATGATGCTACCTAAATTGGACATTTGTTTTGCTTATAAATGAAGGGCCCGCTTGGAGAAGGATGAACACTGGAGCAAGAACAAGCATGGAGATGATGGTGCAAGGGGGACAAGAACGGAGTTACAAGTGATGATTTCAGACTTTGAAGCTACCATAATGAGTGTATGGCCTTGGACGAAATATACAAGATGCCATCATAAATTTCCAGAGAAGGCTCTAGGTGTCACACATCTTATTATTGGGCCAGGCCCATGTAATTTCGAAATACATAAGTATAGGCTATTTTAGAGTCCAGATGGGAAACAAGAGATAAGGTTTTTTGACCTCCACCAAGGGCCACGAAATTCAATTCCCTTCTCTCCATATATACATTTCCTTAGGCAACCGCTTAGACTTTGGGTTTTGTTTAGATTAAAGTTCGCCATAGCTGAATCACAGATTTCATTTGTGTTCAACGACTGCATAAAGGCGCCAGTAATCCCCACCTTGATCAATAAAGCTTTATCTTATATTCGCAATATCCGATTGCAATCTCAGTTTCTTGCTTGTTCTTCGCTTCGTCAGGAAATAGACCTCGGGTCGTTGATCGTGGTTCTAAGGTCAATAACCTCTCGTTGGTTTAGCATTATAAGGCGCGACGCCCTCGCGACGTCGTAGTCGATCACAAAGTCGATTTCCACCAAAGCGAATCCACCATCTCATCGAGATTGACACTTTGCCTCTATCAAGTGGTATGATTTGTGTTGCTTGGTGATTTTTATGCCGTAGTTTAGATCAAGTCCGTTTTCATACCTATAGTCCAATAAAAGCCAAAAAAATTAGGGTTAGTTCATCCCATCCCAACCAATCTGCTTTTGTATAATCTTTTTCTCAGACGGCTTTTGTTGAATTTGTGGTTGCATCGCCGTGTCGTTGCTGGTCTTAGCCTAGTTTAGAGTTTCGAGTTCGTTCACGTTGTCACGTCAGTCAGCTGCCATATATCACCACCGCATCATCGCCGCTTAATCCGAATCATATACGCCACCACATATCCGCCACCATCACGCCAATCCGAGTTCACCCGCACATATATCCGCCACCGTCCTGAAGTTCCACCAGATTCATCTCCGCCACCAACCAGTTCCACCAGATTCATCTTCGCCACCAAATCAAGGCCCCACCGGGCCATCTCCGCACCAAATTCCTAGTCCAGTCCAGAATTGTTGCATTGTTCTCGATTTCAGATCACGCGATACTCCCAGTCGTGACAGAAGGACTCCTAACTCCGAGCCATCCGCAGTAAGAAAAATAGTTCCAGCTCAAAAAAAACTAAGTCCGAAAATTTCGGGCTAGGCAGTTTTAGACCATTTAGACTTTTCGAAAAATTTGTTGCGGAGCAAAAAAGGAGGAAAAAGTAAAACAAAGTGAAAAAAAGAAAAAAAATCAGTGTGGTGCTCCCTGTTTACGCAGCAAATACCGTGATTTTGTTAGTTCTTGATAGCTTAGGTGTCCCGATCTTTCATGAGATGATAATATCGACGGTGAAGATGACTTTGACGATCCGACTACAAACGTAACGACAAGCGCTTTTAGCAATCGCTAAACCAACTCCGAGAGGTTATCACCACGAGCACAATCAACCTGACCACGAAGGTCTATACTCGCAAGCAATCAAGAACAAGCAAGAATATGATAAAAGCAATCTGAATATTGCGAGTATGTATAAAGTATGGATAAAGGTGGGGATCCGTAAGCGTCTTGGTCTGGTCGTTGGACACAAACGGCACAACGGTTGCAATGGCTAACTTTAACTAAACAAATCCCAAGGAAAAGCTACTAGATGGATCTACTTATATGAGCAAGGGTGCGGCCAAGGAGGTGGGGAACGTCCCAAGGCAGCCTAAACTAACCTTAGGTCGTACAAGGCCAATGGGCCCAAGTGGAGGTGACGAACACCTTGGACTTGTAGTTTGACTCCGATTCTGTGCAGCGTCAGATTGTTTCGTCCATAACTCAACGCCCGGATTTATTTTTAAGGTGATTCCAACGTGCTGGAAAGAGCATGAAATCTACTTTCCAACAAAAAAGAATCACCCAATTCGAGTCCGTATGAAAAGTTGTTGACGTTTTGAGTCAGGTATGTCTGTGCAGTCCGAATCTGAATCCGTAACGAGAGACTTGACTCTATCTTCTCTTGGCCCAAAAGTGACGTGAGAAGACTTTTGAACAGCACCTAAACTTCTCCTTTTCCCTTATCTTCATATGTGGATTGTACAAATGTCCCATACACCTGCAATTAGACAAAACACAAAAGTATGTGAAGTATTTTGTTCGATAACATAAATATATTATTGAATAGTTTGCACTAGAAATCACCCGACAAATATGCATGTATGCAATATTTTTGATCATATACAAGGTAGTCATGTCCTCATCATCCTCCCTTGAAAATAAAGCCCCTTGCTTGTTTAATCTGGAAATGTATAACAAAAGAGACAAGGTGTGCATGTTGTATATGTATACGCCATCCATTTTACTTCCTTGATTTTGCATATAATGAATAGATGAATAACTTGTATAGTTCATAAAATCTAAAGCAACAAATTAGCACAAGAACTGAAGGCATGAAAATATTGCAACTCAGTTTGTACATATAAGTGAAGCTCTTATTTATTTCAAAAGATTGACAATGTTCATCATTAAACCATCCCAACATTGGTGAATAAACCTTATTTGAATCAAATTTACATGCTACAACATGCTTAGATAAGCAACATGCAATGAGTCATTCCACCGTAATCATCACCAAGATTAGAGGTCATATCAAAACGATTAAACATTGATTCTTTTGCATCAACAGCTAATTCAATTGGTGCTCTCAAATTGTTGGTATTTCAGTTGTTTGATCACATGGCATAGTCAAATTATCAACATAATCTCAAAAATAGGTGGTGATCAAATCAGTGGGTAGCTCAACACATGATGTATTCAAGTTAACTAGGATGCATCATTCTCATGTGAAGTTATATCATCAATACCTTTATCGTTACCTGTCGCAAAGACGAGCTGATGTAGTTACAGACGAGACAATGCACCTTACTTCTGATGATGTCACGCCCGAGGTGGGGCTGTTTCTAGTAGGTGCAACTGGAGGAACCAATCAAGGTGGTGAGCATGAACTGAATTAGTAGGTTGTAGTCACCCAATGCATCCTCCTGAATCGTCTCTCAAAGGTACAAGCACGTAACATACATACCAAGAATGCAACGAGGAATATATCAAATCTTGCTCTATCATGGTTCAAACCACAAAAATCTATTCATTGTATCATTCTCAGATTCTTCTATGTCACAATGATGTATATAAGATTTGAACTCTGTAGTAAGCATGAACAGTGTTATTGCCTTGTTTAAATTGTTCAAATTTATGTACAATTCAACGATTTATAGTAAGGAGGGAAAAATGTTTTTCATTACATCTTTCAAATCTTTCCAAGTTGTGGGTTGGTTATCAATGTTTTTCTTACAATGCACACTCCACCAAACAGAAGCAAAACCAGTAATGCTCTAGTGGCAGCATCGCATCAGACAAGTTCGTAAAAGTCATGGTTACTAAAACTTGTTCTACTTCAAACTCCCAAGCTAAATAAATAGCAGGATTAAATCCACCCTCAAATGACGTAAAGAGATAACCTGACCATGTGGTTGTGTGTTGTCCCAACTCTCGTGATGGTGAAGATGTGTCCGTCCAAGAACTTCTATCTCCGACTCATGATTAGTAGAAACAAGAAACAAAATTCCGAATAATGTTCCATGAACTACTAGGATGTGTTGTAAAGTGCTCACAAAGAAGCAAATATCAATATCTACAAGTTCTTACCATGCTATGTGTGACAGCAACCAGCGATGTCAAATAACTCAAGATGTGTAAAGTACTGTTGTGTGGGAATGTACGATACACGTGTAGAAATGTGGAGCTGGGTTGGCTATATATGGTAGCAAAAGATTAGCAATAATCAATTTAGATGCAATGTTGAATAAATCAACGATTTGCATCAGTGCTGGTCCTAGGCTAGACCGAACTAGAGACGGAGCCTAGAACACTAATGAGGTCACGCGTAGCACAACTAGCATCAATGAAGGATACTAAGTATTTTGACAGCAAGATATAAGTGAAGATCACAACGTAGTGAAGATAATGATGAAAACAACTACCAAGGTGACATACAACAACTCTCTCTCCAACTTTCCTCTTGAAAAGTTTGAGCCAATTTCCTGATAAATTCTTTCAAAGAATGCTACTAACTCAAGCTTTCCAATGCAAAAAGAATCACCAATTCAGTTGATATGAGGAGTCAAAGAATTCTAAACTGGCCCAAAAATTGGAACAAGCTGTGTTCACGAACTCGAGGGCAAAAGACCTATTTAGAAGCTGATTTTGAGGTGTCAAATATTGAACTAGCTTCTGCAACTATTTAAATGCGCTCGTCGCTAGCTTCAATTTGAGTACTACGAGCCAAAACGGACTTCAGATGAGGAAGATACACCTGTTTTACTGAATTGCGCAAAAACAGATTCTTCTCTTTTTTTCCTCACGCTTTTTTTTTCCTTTTTCTTCTCTCTTTTTTCTTTTTCTTTCCTTTTTCTTTCTTTTTTTTTCTTTCTTTTTTTTTCCTCTTTCCAAGACAAACTAGATAAGATGCATTGATCAAAGGAAGATGAATGACCTCAACTATGATTATGATAATGAATGCCGCGAGCACGTGGTGGAAATTTAGATGGATGGTGGATGCGAAGGATAATGATGCAGTGGCGGCGTGACTAATGTGAACAGAACTCAAACTCTAGGAACTCACACTAAGACCAGCAATCGACACGCACGGTGCAACCGATAATTCAACTATGCAAGCAACGAATCGAAATTGCAAAGGCTCGACGGCTTGATAAAGGATGAACAGATCTAACTTTTTTGTGGCTTTTTCATGGACTATAGGTATGAATGATGATGCGCATCTAAACTATGAAACTCAAAATCTCACCGAGCAACCGAAAATCGATACCACTTGATAGAGCGAGGTGTCCCGATTTCGGAGATGATAACTATCGATTTGGTGAAGATGACTTTGACGATCCGCTCACAAACGCACGACGCTGTTTAGCAATCGCTAAACCAACTCCGAGGTTATGACCACGCCGAGCACAATCAACTCCGACTAATGGAAGGTCTATACCGCAAGCAATCAAGAACAAGCAAGAATATGATAAAAGCAATCTGAATATTGCGGTATGTATATGGGATAAAGGTGGATCCGTAAGCGGTCTGGTCCGTCGTTGGACACAAACGGCACACGGTTGCAATGGCTAACTTTTAACTAAACAAATCCCAAGGAAAAGCTACTAGATGGATCTACTTATAGGAGCAAGGTGGCGGCTAAGGAGGTGAGAACGTCCCAAGGCAGCCTAAAACTAACCCTAGGTCGTACAAGGCCAATGGGCCCAAGTGAGGTGACGAACACCTTTGACTTGTAGTTTGACTCGGATTCGTGCAGGTCAGATTGTTTCGTCCATAACTCAACGCCTGGACGGCTTTTAAGGTGATTCCAACTGTGCTGGAAAGAAATCTACTTTCCAGAAAAAAGAATCACCCAATTCGAGTCCGTATGAAAAGTTGTTGACGTTTTGAGTCGTATGTCTGCAGTTCTAATCAATCCGTAACGTGAGAGACTTGACCTATCTTCTCTTGGCCCAAAGTGACGTGAGAAGACTTTTGAACAGCACCAAACTTCTCCTTTTCCTTATCTTCATATGTGGATTGTACAAATGTCCCATACACCGCAATTAGACAAAACACAAAAGTATGTGAAGTATTTTGTTCGATAACATAAATATATTATTGAATAGTTTGCACTAGAAATCACCGACAAATATGCATGTATGCAATATTTTTGATCATATACAAGGTAGTCATGTCCTCATCAGTTCTAGGCTCAGCTCCTAGCACGGTTCAGCCTAGACCAGCATGAGACTGCCAAGTGATGCTTATTCAACTTTGCATCTCAATTGATTATTGCTAACCCTTTTGCTACCATATTATAAGCCTTCCCAGCTCACATACATCTACGCCGTATGCTGGACTCTCTGTAATCGCCTATCCAATGAGAGTTTTGACTACAATTAAGGTTTATCACCGGGGTCAATGGTAAGAATCGTAAGAATTTGAGATTTGTTGACGGTTTGTGATACACCACCACCACTTCTTAGTAGTCTCAGAGGATCATACTTGTGTGTTTTATTTGTAGCAACCATGGTAGGATCTGTGTCGATGAGACTGATTGAGAACCTGAGGAACAAACAGCTACATGATAAATTTCAGCAAATGATGAGGACAGGTGCAAGATGTTAAACAGATTTGACGGGCCATGGAGAAGATAGATGGCATTGAGAAGACGCTTGAAACAAAGTTTATAGCAAGTTTGATGAATTGCTCGCTGTTTCCACAACCACCGCCGTTGTACCTATCATGTTCACCAAGAACGACAACAACTACTTCTTCCAATCAAGATGGACGAGCTCAGGTTCCTATTGAGCCGTGACAAAATTCGGTGTCGCCGTATTGTTGTTGGTGTTTTTGGCCTCGCCATCGCTGTCACTGTACCGAGGAGGATGATAAGTATGTGGGCGATTATGAGGATGAGGTTGATCAACATCAACCACGCAACCACAAAGACCACAACCACAGTGTCGCCCACATGCAAATAATGGCAATGTTAGGCTCCTCAGTACGTAGATCATGACCATCTCCCTAAACCAAATTGAATATTCCACCATTTGAGGGTAGATATGTTCCTGATATGTATCTTACTTGAGTTAGAAATCAACAACGATTTACATGTTTACAATATCCCGAGGAGAGACGTGTTCCCGTCACGTTTGTGCTTCACTAGCTTTGTATGTGTTGGTGGTCAACATTGTAGATTATATCATGTTCCAGCATTGGCTGCTTTGAAAACTGCATATGCGTACTGCTGGGTTCCACCATATTATCAACGTGAATTACTTCAAAATTGCAGCGCTTAAGACAAGGAAAAATTAGTAGAAGAATATTATCGTGAATTACAAACCGCTTGATTAGATGTATTGTTGAGAATGAAGCTATGCTTGCACGCTTTCGGTGGATTAAATAGAGATTCGACCATTCTAGATTATAAGGATTATAATAATATCACTGCTTATTCCATCTTGCTTGTAAAGCTGAACGTGAAGTGCAGGATCGCATGTGCATCGCGCCCTTGAAAGTACTTCATTTTCTCGCGGCGCTTTTCACCGATTTCAAAATTTCTTGTCCTCAGATAGAGGACATATCGCTTCCACATATATATCGACCGATGCGAGGAATGCCTTTGTTCTTGGCTTTCAGCATGAGTTACAGCTTGCCATCCGCCAAAAACAAGGAGAATAAGGCATATAGTCGCTGGATTTTCTTCAATTTACGCCAAATGAGATAGCCCGGATCATGGAGCGCCCGCAGAAGGTACGCTTGTCCCTCGCCAGGGGTCTAATGTCTATAAGCAACATAATCTCTCGATTTCCTTCAAAAGGAAGTGCTAATGGGTCCGTAAACTTGTCCGAAAAACAACGATTTAATGATGTTCTTTGACTTTCGTACAAAAGTCCTGCTTAAGGCTGAATTTGAGGGTACTCCGCCTCCCGCGCAAGCGTGAGTATTTTTGATTCATGCTTCTCGCCATGAAAGCAGTTTGAGTACTTATGGGTCCGACACGGACCAATGAAAAATTATGACCGCTTTAGTGAACATCTCGTCCATTCTATGGCGCCCTTGAAAGTACTCTCATTTTCTCATGCGCGCTACCGACCGTTCTAAAATTTTTTGTCCTCTATAGAGGAGATATCGCTTCCACATATATATTGAACGATGCGAGGAATGCCTTTTTGTTCTTGGCTTTCACGCCGCATGAGTTACAAAGATGCCATCCGCCAAAACAAGGAGAATAAGGCATATATCCGCTGGACTTTCTTCAATTTACGGCCAAATGAGATAGCCCGGATCATAGAGCATCTGCAGAAAGGTACATTTGTCCCTACCAAGGGGGCTAATGTCTATAGGCAACATAATCTCTCGAATTTCCATCAAAAGGAAGTGCCAATGGGTTCAGAAACTTGTCTGAAAAACAGCGATGAATGATGTTCTTTGACTTTCAGGGCCAAAAAGTCCTGCTTAAGGTTGAATTTGAGGGTATCCGCATCCCGGCGGAAGCGTGAGTATTTTTTGATTCGCCGCCACGAAAGCAGTTTGAGTACTTATGGGTCCGACACGACTCCAAATGACAAAATTATGACCGCTTATGAACATCCGTCTTTCTATGGATGTGCTTGAAAGTACTTCATTTTCTCGCGGCGCTTTTGGCCGATTTCAAAATTTCTTGTCCCAGATAGAGGACATATCGTTTCTACATATATATTGACCGATGCGAGGAATACCCTTTTGTTCTTGGCTTTCGCCGCATGAGTTACAAAGATGCCATCCGCTAAAACAAGGAGAATAAGGCATATAGTCATTGGATTTTCTTCATTTTACGCCAAATGAGATAGCCCGATCATGGAGCATCCGCAGAAGGTACGCTTGTCCCTACCAGGGGGCTAATGTCTATAAGCAACATAATCTCTCAATTTCCTTCAAAAGGAAGTGCTAATGGGTCCGTAAACTTGTCCAAAAAACAGCGATTTAATGATGTTCTTTGACTTTCGGCCAAAAGTCCTCTTAAGGCTGAATTTGAGGGTACCCGGCCTCCCGGCGCAAGCATGGAGTATTTTTGATTCAGCGCCTCGCCAGAAAGCAGTTTGAGTACTTATGGGTCCCACACGGACCAATGACAAAATTATGACCGCTTTAGTGAACATCTGTATTTCTATGGCATCCGTGAAAGTACTTCATTTTCTCGCATGCTTTTTGCCGATTGTTCTAAAATTTTTGTCCTCTATAGAGGAGATATCGCTTCCACATATATATTGAACGATGCGAGGAATGCCTTTTGTTCTGGCTTTCACGCACATGAGTTACAAAGATGCCATCCGCCAAAACAAGGAGAATAAGGCATATATCCATCGGACTTTCTTCAATTTACGGCCAAATGAGATAGCCCGATCATAGAGCATCCGCAGAAGGTACGCTTGTCCCTACCAAGGGGCTAATGTCTATAGGCAACATAATCTCTCGAATTTCCTTCAAAAGGAAGTGCCAATGGGTTCGTAAACTTGTCCGAAAAACAGCGATTTAATGATGTTCTTTGACTTTCGTGGCCAAAAGTCCTGCTTAAGGCTGAATTTGAGGGTATTCTGCATCCCGGCGAAGCGTGAGTATTTTTTGATTCAAGGCCACGCAGAAGTTTGAGTACTTATGGGTCCGACACGGACTCCAAATGACAAAATTATGACCGCTGTGAACATCTGTCTTTCTATGGCGCCCTTGAAAGTACTTCATTTTTCTCCCGCTTCACCGATTTCCAAAATTTCTTGTCCTCAGATAGAGGACATATCGCTTCCACATATATTGACCGATGCGAGGAATGCCCTTTTGTTCTGGCTTTCACGCCGCATGAGTTACAAAGATGCCATCCGGCAAAACAAGGAGAATAAGGCATATAGTCACTGGATTTTCTTCAATTTACTACCAAATGAGATAGCCCGGATCATGGAGCGCCCCGTAAAGGTACGCTTGTCCTTACCAGGGGCTAATGTCTATAAGCAACATAATCTCTCGAATTTCTTCAAAAGGAAGTGCTAATGGGTCCGTAAACTTGTCTCAAAAACAGCGATTTAATGATGTTCTTTGACTTTCAGGCCAAAAGTCCCGCTTAAGGCTGAATTTGAGGGTACTGGCCTCCGGCGCGCAAGCGTGAGTATTTTTGATTCAAGGCCTCGCCATGAAAGCAGTTTGAGTACTTATGGGTCCGACACGGACCAATGAAAAAATTATGACCGCTTTAGTGAACATCTGTCCATTCTATGGCGCCTTGAAAGTACTTCATTTTCTTGCGCTTTTGCCCGATTGTTCTAAAATTTCTTGTCCTCTATAGAGGAGATATCGCTTCCACATATATATTGAACGATGCGAGAATGCCTTTTGTTCTTGGCTTTCACGCATTATGAGTTACAAGATGCCATCCGCAAAACAAGGAGAATAAGGCATATATCACCGGATTTTCTTCAATTTACGGCCAAATGTGATAGCCCGGATCATAGAGCATCCGCAGAAGGTACGCTTGTCCCTACCAAGGGGCTAATGTCTATAGGCAACATAATCTCTCGAATTTCCTTCAAAAGGAAGTGCCAATGGGTTCGTAAACTTGTCCGAAAACAAATGACGAATGATGTTCTTTGACTTTCGTACCAAAAGTCCTGCTTAAGGCTGAATTTGAGGGTACTGGCCTCCGGCGCAAGCGTGAGTATTTTTTGATTCAGGCCTCGCCATGAAAGCAGTTTGAGTACTTATGGGTCTGACACGACTAAAAATGACAAAATTATGACCGCTTGTGAACATCCGTCTTTCTATGTCACCCTGAAAGTACTTCATTTTCTCGCACTTTTTGCCCGATTGTTCTAAAATTTCTTTTGTCCTCAGATAGAGGACATATCGCTTCACATATATATTGAACGATGCGAGGAATGCCTTTTTGTTCTTGGCTTTCACGCATGAGTTACAGATGCCATCCAAATAAAAACAAGGAGAATAAGGCATATAGTCAGCGGATTTTCTTCATTTTACGGCCAAATGAGATAGCCCGATCCCGGAGCATCCGCAGAAGGTACGCTTTGTCCCTACCAGGGGGCTAATGTCTATAAGCAACATAATCTCTAATTTCCTTCAAAAGGAAGTGCTAATGGGTCCGTAAACTTGTCTCAAAAACAATGCTAATGATGTTCTTTGACTTTCAGGCCAAAAGTCCCGCTTAAGGCTGAACTTGAGGGTACCCAGCCTCCCGGCGCAAGCGTGAGTATTTTTGATTCACAGGCCTCGCCATGAAAGCAGTTTGAGTACTTATGGGTCCGACACGCCTCCAATGACAAAATTATGACCGCTTTAGTGAACATCCGTCCATTCTATGGCGCCCTTGAAAGTACTTCATTTTCGCGCTTTTTGCCGACGATTCTAAAATTTTTGTCCTCTATAAAGGAGATATCGCTTCACATATATATTGAACGACGCGAGAATGCTTTTTGTTCTGGCTTACGCGCATGAGTTACAAAGATGCCATCCGGCCAAAACAAGGAGAATAAGGCATATATCCGCCGGATTTTCTTCAATTTACGCCAAATGAGATAGCCCGGATCATAGAGCATCCGCAGAAGGTACGCTTGTCCCACCAAGGGGCTAATGTCTATAGGCAACATAATCTCTCGAATTTCTTCAAAAGGAAGTGCCAATGGGTTCGTAAACTTGTCCGAAAAACAAATGATTTAATGATGTTCTTTGACTTTCAGTACAAAAAGTCCGCTTAAGGCTGAATTTGAGGGTATTCGGCATCCGGCGAAGCGTGAGTATTTTTGATTCGCACGCCATGAAAGCAGTTTGAGTACTTATGGGTCTTACACGGACTCCAAATGACAAAATTATGACCGCCAGGAACATCTGTCTCTTTCTATGGCGCCCTGAAAGTACTTCATTTTCTCATGCTTTCTCACCGATTTCAAAATTTCTTGTCCTCAGAGAGGACATATCGTTTCCACATATATATCGACCGATGCGAGAATGCCCTTTGTTCTTGGCTTTCACGCCGCATGAGTTACAGATGCCATCTAGCTTAAAACAAGGAGAATAAGGCATATAGTCGCTGGATTTTCTTCATTTTACGCCAAATGAGATAGCCTTGATCAGGAGCATCTGCAGAAAGGTACGCTTGTCCCTACCAGGGGGCTAATGTCTATAAGCAACATAATCTCTCTAATTTCCTTCAAAAGGAAGTGCTAATGGGTCTAGAAACTTGTCCAAAAACATGACGAATGATGTTCTTTGACTTTCAGTACAAAAGTCCTCGCTTAAGGCTGAATTTGAGGGTACCCAGCCTCCCGCGCAAGCGTGAGTATTTTTGATTCGCGCCTCGTCATGAAAGCAGTTTGAGTACTTATGGGTCCGACACGGCCTTCAATGACAAAATTATAACCGCTTTAGTGAACATCTCGTCCATTCTATGGCATTCCTTGAAAGTACTTCATTTTCTCGTGCGCTTTTTACCTCGATTGCTCTAAAATTTTGTGTCCTCTATAGAGGAGATATCGCTTCCACATATATATTGAACGATGCGAGGAATGCCTTTTGTTCTTGGCTTTCACGCCGCATGAGTTACAAGATGCCATCCGCCAAAAACAAGGAGAATAAGGCATATATCCGCTGGACTTTCTTCAATTTACGCCAAATGAGATAGCTTGATCATAGAGCATCCGCAGAAGGTACGTTTGTCCCTACCAGGGGCTAATGTCAATAGGCAACATAATCTCTCGAATTTCCTTCAAAAGGAAGTGACAATGGGTTCGTAAACTTGTCTCAAAAAAAAATGATTTAATGATGTTCTTTGACTTTCGTACAAAAAGTCCTGCTTAAGGCTGAATTTGAGGGTATCGTATCCTCCTAGCGAAGCGTGAGTATTTTTTGATTCACATGCCATGAAAGCAGTTTGAGTACTTATGGGTCCGACACGGACTCCAAATGACAAAATTATGACCGCTGTGAACATCTGTCCTTTCTATGGCGCCCTGAAAGTACTTCATTTTCTCGCATGCTTTCTCACCGATTTCCAAAATTTCTTGTCCCAGATAGAGGACATATCGCTTCCACATATATATCGACCGATGCGAGGAATGCCTTTGTTCTTGGCTTTCACGCCGCATGAGTTACAAAGATGCCATCCAAATAAAAACAAGGAGAATAAGGTATATAGTCACTGGATTTTCTTCATTTTACTACCAAATGAGATAGCCCGATCATGGAGCATCCGCAGAAGGTACGCTTTGTCCTACCAGGGGGCTAATGTCTATAAGCAACATAATCTCTCAATTTCCTTCAAAAGGAAGTGCTAATGGGTCCAAACTTGTCCTAAAAACAATGACGTTAATGATGTTCTTTGACTTTCGTACAAAAAGTCCTCGCTAAGGCTGAATTTGAGGGTACTCAGGCCTCCCGCGCAAGCGTGAGTATTTTTGATTCGAGGCCTCGCCGCAAGAGCAGTTTGAGTAGTTATGGGTCCGACACGCCTCCCAATGACAAAATTATGACCGCTTTAGTGAACATCCGTCTTTCTATGGCGCCCTGAAAGTACTTCATTTTCTCGCATGCTTTTGCCCGATTGCCCTAAAATTTCTTGTCCTCTATAGAGGAGATATCGCTTCCACATATATATTGAACGATGCGAGAATGCCTTTTGCTCTGGCTTTCACGCACATGAGTTACAAAGATGCCATCCGCGTAAAAACAAGGAGAATAAGGCATATATCCGCCGGATTTTCTTCAATTTACGCCAAATGAGATAGCCCGGATCATAGAGCATCCGCAGAAGGTACGCTTGTCCCTACCAAGGGGCTAATGTCTATAGGCAACATAATCTCTCGAATTTCCTTCAAAAGGAAGTGCCAATGGGTTCGTAAACTTGTCCAAAAAAATGTAATGATGTTCTTTGACTTCAGTACAAAAAGTCCGCTTAAGGCTGAATTTGAGGGTACTCCGCATCGTGGTGAAGCGTGAGTATTTTTGATTCACAAGGCCATGCCAAGTAGTTTGAGTACTTATGGGTCCGACACGACCTCAAATGACAAAATTATGACCGCTGTGAACATCTGTCTTTCTATGGCGCCCTTGAAAGTACTTCATTTTCTCGCGCGTTTTCCCGATTTCAAAATTTCTTGTCCTGTATAGAGGACATATCGCTTCCACATATATATCGACCGATGCAAGGAATGCCCTTGTTCTTGGCTTTCACGCCAAGATGAGTTACAAAGATGCCATCCCGCCAAAACAAGGAGAATAAGGCATATAGCCGCTGAATTTTCTTCAATTTACGCCAAATGAGATAGCCTTGATCATGGAGCATCCGCAGAAGGTACGCTTGTCCTTACCAGGGGTCTAATGTCTATAAGCAACATAATCTCTCGAATTTCCTTCAAAAGGAAGTGCTAATGGGTCCAAACTTGTCTCAAAAACAGCGATTTAATGATGTTTTTTGACTTTCGTACAAAAAGTCCTCGCTTAAGGCTGAATTTGAGGGTACCCGGCCTCCCGGCGCAAGCGTGAGTATTTTTGATTCGCGGCCGCCATGAAAGCAGTTTGAGTACTTATGGGTCCGACACGACCAATGAAAAAATTATGACCGCTTTAGTGAACATCTGTCCATTCTATGGCGTCCTTGAAAGTACTTCATTTTCGCGCGCTTTTGCCTGATTGCTCTAAAATTTCTTGTCCTCTATAGAGGAGATATCGCTTCCACATATATATTGAACGATGCGAGGAATGCCTTTTTGTTCTTGGCTTTCACGCACATGAGTTACAGCATGCCATCCGGCGAAAACAAGGAGAATAAGGCATATATCCGATGGACTTTCTTCAATTTATGGCCAAATGAGATAGCCCGGATCATAGAGCATCTGCAGAAAGGTACGTTTGTCCCTACCAAGGGGGCTAATGTCTATAGGCAACATAATCTCTCGAATTTCCTTCAAAAGGAAGTGCCAATGGGTTCTAAACTTGTCTCGAAAAACAATGATTTAATGATGTTCTTTTGACTTTGAGTACAAAAAGTCCTGCTTGAGGCTGAATTTGAGGGTACTCGTATCCCGCGGAAGCGTGAGTATTTTTTGATTCACAAGCCCATGAAAGCAGTTTGAGTACTTATGGGTCTGACACGACTCCAAATGACAAAATTATGACCGCTTTGTGAACATCCGTCTTTCTATGGCGCCCTTGAAAGTACTTCATTTTCATGCTTTCACTCGATTTCCCAAAATTTCTTGTCCAGATAGAGGACATATCGCTTCCACATATATATCGACCGATGCGAGGAATGCCTTTTGTTCTTGGCTTTCACGCCGATGAGTTACAAAGATGCCATCCGCCAAAACAAGGAGAATAAGGCATATAGTCAGCTGATTTTCTTCATTTTACTACCAAATGAGATAGCCTGGATCATGGAGCATCCGCAGAAGGTACGCTTTGTCCCTACCAGGGGCTAATGTCTATAAGCAACATAATCTCTCGAATTTCCTTCAAAAGGAAGTGCTAATGGGTCCGTAAACTTGTCTCAAAAAACAATGATTTAATGATGTTCTTGACTTTCGTACAAAAAGTCCTGCTTAAGGCTGAATTTGAGGGTACTCCGGCCTCCGCAAGCGTGAGTATTTTTGATTCAAGGCCTCGCCATGAGCAGTTTGAGTACTTATGGTCCGGACACGGACCAATGACAAAATTATAACCGCTTTAGTGAACATCTGTCCATTCTATGGCAAATTCTTGAAAGTACTTCATTTTCGCGCGCTTTTTGCCTCGATTGCCTAAAATTTCTTGTCCTCTATAGAGGAGATATCGCTTCCACATATATATTGAACGATGCGAGGAATGCCTTTTTGTTCTTGGCTTTCACGCCGCATGAGTTACAAAGATGCCATCCGCGAAAAACAAGGAGAATAAGGCATATATCCGCCGGATTTCTTCAATTTACTACCAATCGACCCGGATCATAGAGCATCCGCAGAAGGCACGCTTGTCCCTACCAAGGGGCTAATGTCTATAGGCAACATAATCTCTAATTTCCTTCAAAAGGAAGTGCCAATGGGTTCGTAAACTTGTCTCAAAAAACAGCGATTAATGATGTTTTTGACTTTCAGGCCAAAAAGTCCCGCTTAAGGCTGAATTTGAGGGTACTGTGCATCCTAGCGGAAGCGTGAGTATTTTTGGATTCGCGACTGCCATGAAAGCAGTTTGAGTAGTTATGGGTCCCACATGACTCCAAATGACAAAATTATGACCGCTTTCGGAACATCCGTTCTTTCTATGGCGCCCTTGAAAGTACTTCATTTTCTCTCATGCGCTTCATCCCGATTGTTCTAAAATTTCTTGTCCCAGATAGAGGACATATCGCTTCCATATATATATCGACCGATGCGAGGAATGCCTTTGTTCTTGGCTTTCACGCATGAGTTACAAAGATGCCATCCGCTAAAACAAGGAGAATAAGGCATATAGCCGCTTAGATTTTCTTCAATTTACGCCAAATGAGATAGCCCGATCATGGAGCATCCGCAGAAGGTACGCTTGTCCCTACCAGGGGGCTAATGTCTATAAGCAACATAATCTCGAATTTCCTTCAAAAGGAAGTGCTAATGGGTCCGTAAACTTGTCTCAAAAATAAATGATTTAATGATGTTCTTTAACTTTGTGGCCAAAAGTCCTACTTAATGATGAGGACATCAATACCATTGTTACACCCACAGCCCCCTAAGCCATACATATTGGACCAATTACTAGAGCTCACAAGACGCCAACTAAATTACTGTGTACTTTCGCTTTTGGTAATGATTCTAATGTTCATGAGAATATGATGCTACCTAAATTGGATACATTTGTTTTGCTTATAAATGAAGGGCCTCGCTTGGAGAAGGATGAACACCGGAGCAAGAACAAGCATGGAGATGATGGCAGTGCAAGGGGACAAGAACGGAGTTACAAGTGATGATTTCAGACTTTGAAGCTACCATAATGAGTGCATGAAGCCTTGGACGAAATATACAAGATGCCACTTCATAAATTTCTGTCCAGAGGCTATTCTAGGTGCCACATACCTTATTATTGGGCCAGCCCATGTAATTTTGAAATACATAAGTATAGGCTATTTTAGAGTCCGTATGTGGGAAACAAGAGATAGGGTTAGTTTCTGACCTCCACCAAGGGCCACGAAATTCACCCCTCTTCCTCCATATATACAGCCCTTAGGGCACCGCTTAGACTTTGGGTTTTGTTTAGATTAAAGTTCGCCATAGCTGCAACTTCACAGACTTCATTTGTGTTCAACGACTGCATAAAGGCGCCATGTAACCCCACCTTGATCAATAAAGCTTTATCTTATATTCGCAATATCCAGATTGCAATCTCAGCTTTGCTTGTTCTTCGCTTGCTCGCAGGAAATAGACCTCGTGGTCGTTGATCGTGTTCCCGGCGTGGTCAATAACCTCCTGAGTTGGTTTAGCGATTGATAAGGCGCCGACGCCCTCGCACGCGTCAGAATCGGATCGCCAGTCGACTTCCACCAAAGCGTAAATCCACCATCTCATCGAAAAGACGGGACACTTTGCCTCTATCAAGTGGTATCAGATTTCCAGTTGCTTGGTGAGATTTTACGCTTTTCGTAGTTTAGATCAAGTCTGTTCTTCATACCTATAGTCCACTTAAAAGCCAAAAAATTAGGTTAGTTCATCCCATCCAACCAATCTAAGCTTTTGCATAATCTTTTTCTCAGATTTGCTTTTGTTGAATTTGTGGTTGCATCGCCGTGTCAAGTTGCTGGTCTTAGCGCCTAGTCTTTAGAGTTTCAGTTCGTTTCATGTTGTCACGCCGCCGCCACCATATATCACCACCGCATCATCGCCGCTTAATCCAATCCATATACGCCACCACATATCCGCCGCCATCACGCCTAATCCGAGTTCACCTGCAACATATATCCGCCACCGTCCGAAGTTCCACCAGATTCATCTCCGCCACCAATCCGAAGTTCCACCAGATTCATCTTCGCCACCAAATCCGCATGGCCCCACTGGGCTTTCATCTCCGCCACCAGTCCTAGTCCGAAGTCCAAAGAATTGTTGCATTGTTCTCGATTTCCAGATCACGCGACATCCGAAGTCGTGATGAGAGAAGGACTCCAACTTCCGAGCCATCCGCAGTAAGAAAATAGTTCCAGCCAAAAAAAACTAAGTCCGAAAATTTCAGCTAGGCAGTTTTAGACCATTTGTAGACTTTTTCAAAAATTTGTTATGAGCAAAAAAATAGAGGAAAAAAGTGCAAAACAAAGTGAAAAAAAGAAAAAATCGCAGGTGCTCTCCCTTGTTTACGCAGCAGTCCGTGATTTTGTTAGTGTTCTGATAGAGCGAGGGTGTCCCGATCTTTCGATGAGATGATAACTATCGATTTGGTGAAGATGACTTTGACGATCCGACTACAAACGCACGACGCATGCTTTTAGCAATCGCTAAACCAACTCCGAGAGGTTATTGACCACGCCGAGCACAATCAACTCCGACCACGAAGGTCTATACCTGCAAGCAATCAAGAACAAGCAAGAATATGATAAAAGCAATCTGAATATTATGTAGTATGTATAAAGTATGGATAAAGGTGGGGATCCGTAAGCGGTCTTGGTCCGGTCGTTGACACAAACGGCACACGGTTGCAATGGCTAACTTTTAACTAAACAAATCCCAAGGAAAAGCTACTAGATGGATCTACTTATATAGGAGCAAGGTGGCGGCCAGGAGGTGGAGAACGTCCCAAGGCAGCCTAAAACTAACCCTAGGTCGTACAAGGCCAATGGCCCAAGTGGAGGTGACGAACACCTTTGGACTTGTAGTTTGACTCGGATTCTGGTGCAGCGTCAGATTGTTTCGTCCATAACTCAACGCCCGGACGGCTTTTAAGGTGATTCCAACTGTGCTGGAAAGAGCATGAAATCTACTTTCCAACAAAAAAAGAATCACCCAATCTGGAGTCCGTATGAAAAAGTTGTTGACGTTTTGAGTCAGGTATGTCTGTGCAGTCCGAATCTGAACCAGAACGTGAGAGACTTGACTCTATCTTCTTGGCCCAAAAGTGACGTGAGAAGACTTTTGAACAGCACCTAAACTTCTCCTTTTCCTTTATCTTCATATGTGGATTGTACAAATGTCCCATACACCTGCAATTAGACAAAACACAAAAGTATGTGAAGTATTTTTGTTCGATAACATAAATATATTATTGAATAGTTTGCACTAGAAATCACCGACAAATATGCATGTATGCAATATTTTGATCATATACAAGGTAGTCATGTCCTCATCATCCTCCCTTTTGAAAATAAAGTCCTCCTCATGCGTTGCTTAATCTGAAATGTGGCTAATAAAAGAGACAAGGTGTGCATGTTGTATATGTATACGCCATCCATTTTTACTTCCCTTGATTTTTGCATATATGACACATGAATAGATGAATAACTTGTATAGTTCATAAAATCTAAAGCCAACAAATTAGCACAAGAACTGAAGGCATGAAAATATTGCAACTCAGTTTGGTACATATAAGTGAAGTTTATTTATTTCAAAAGATTGACAATGTTCATCATTAAACCATCCCAACATTGGTGAATAAACCTTATTTGAATCAAATTTACATGCTACAACATGCTTAGATAAGCAAACATGCAATGAGTCATTCGACACAGTAATCATCACCAAGATTAGAGGTCATATCAAAACGATTAAACATTGATTCTTTTGCATCAACAGTTAATTCAATTGGTGCTCTCAAAATTGTTGGTATTTCAGTTGTTTGATCACATGGCATAGTCAAATTATCAACATAATCCTCAAAAATAGGTGGTGTGATCAAAGTAGTGGTAGCTCAACACATGATGTATTCAAGTTAACTAGGGATGCATCATTCTCATGTGAAGTTATATCAATACCTTTATCATACCTTTGTCGCAAAGACGAAATGATGTAGTTACAGACGTAGACAATGCACCTTACTCTTTGATGATGTCACGCCCGAGGTGGGGCTGTTCTAGTAGGTGCAATGTTGGAGGAACCAACGGCGGTGGTGAGCATGAACTGAATTGTAGTTGTTAGAAGTCACCAATGCATCCTCCTCAGAATCGTCTCTCAAAGGTACAAGCACGAACATACATACCAAAGAATGCAACGAGGAATATATCAAATCTTGCTCTAATATCATGGTTCAAACCACAAAAATCTATTCATTGTATCATTTCTCGATTCTTCTATGTCACAATGATGTATATAAGATTTGAACTCTCAGAGTAAGCATGAACAGTGTTATTGCTTTTGTTTAAATTGTTCAAATTTATAAGCAATTCACGATTTATAGTAAGGAGGGAAAACTGTTTTCTCATTACATCTTTCAAATCTTTCCAAGTTGTGGGTTGGTTATCAATGTTTTTCTTACAATGCACACTCCACCAAATGTATAAAACCAAGAATGCTCTAGTGGCGATCGATCAAGACAAGTTCGTAAAAGTCATGGTTACTAAAACTTGTTCTACTTCAAACTCCTAAGCTAAATAAATAGCAGGATTAAATCCACCTCAAATGACGGTAAAGAGATAACCTGACCATGTGGTTGTGTGTGTCGTCCAACTCTCGTGATGGTGAAGATGTGTCCGCAGTCCAAGAACTTCTATCTCCGGACCTGTCATGATTAGTAGAAACAAGAAACAAAATTCCGTAATAATGTTCCTATGAACTACTAGGATGTGGCGTAAGTGCTCACAAGAAAGCAAATATCAATATCTTACATGTTCTTACCATGCGGTGGTGACAGCAACCAAATCAGCGTATGTCAAATAACTCAAGATTGTGTAAAGCGATTGCTGGGGAATGTACGATACACGGTGTAGAAATATGTGGAGCTGGTTGGCTATATATGGTAGCAAAAGATTAGCAATAATCAATTCAGAGATGCAATGTTGAATAAACGCTCAACGACGGTATCTGGTCGGTCCTAGGCTAGACCGAACTAGAGACGGAGCCTAGAACACTAATGAGGTCACGGCGAGTACAACTAGCATCAATGAAGGATACTAAGTAGCTCTTGATGAAGAAGATATAAGTGAAGATCACAACGTAGTGAAGATAATGATGAAAAACAACTACCAAGGTGACATACAACAACTCTCTCTCCAATTTTCCTCTTGAAAAGTTTGAGCCAATTTCCTGATAAATTTTTCAAAGAATGCTACTAACTCAAGCTTTCAATGCAAAAAGAATCACCAATTCCGAGTTGATATGAGGAGTCAAAGAATTCTAAACTGGCCTGGAAAATTGAACAAGCTGTGTTCACGAACTCGAGGGCAAAAGACCTATTTAGAAGCTGATTTTGAGGTGTCAAATATTGAACTAGCTTCTGCAACTATTTAAATGCGGCGTCGCTAGCTTCAATTTGAGTACTCACGGAGCCAAACGGACTTCGTATGAGGAAGATACACCTGTTTTATTGAAATAAAACAAAATGCATTCTTTCTTCTTCCTCACGCTTTTTTTTTCCTTTTTCTCTTTTTTTTTTTTTTCTTTCCTTTTTTCTTTTTTCTTTCTTTCTTTTTTTCTCCTCTTCCAAGACAAACTAGATAAGATGCAGATTGATCAAAGTAAGATGTGAATGACCTCAACTATGATTATGATAATGAACAGCTGCAGAGCACGTGGTGGAAATTAATAGATGGATGGTGGATGCTGGAAGGATAATGATGCAAAGGCGGCGTGACTAATGAACATGAACTCAAACTCTAAAGGAACTAGACACTAAGACCAGCAACCTGATTACGACGGTGCAACCGATAATTCAACTATGCAAGCAACGAATCGAAAATTGCAAAGGCTCGATCGGGCTTGGATAAAGGATGAACAGATCTAACTTTTTTGTGGCTTTTTCATGGACTATAGGTATGAATGATGATGCGATCTAAACTATGAAAACCGTAAAATCTCACCGAAAGCAACCTGAAAACCGATACCACTTGATAGAGCGAGGGTGTCCTGATCTTCGATGAGATGATAACTATCGATTTGGTGAAGATGACTTTGACGATCCGCTTACAAACGGCACGACGCTTGCGCTTTAGCAATCGCTAAACCAACTCCGAGAGGTTATTGACCACGCCGAGCACAATCAACCCGACTAATGGCTATTCTATACCGCAAGCAATCAAGAACAAGCAAGAATATGATAAAAGCAATCTGAATATTGCGAGTATGTATGAAGTATGGATAAAGGTGGGATCCGTAAGCGTCTTGGTCCGGTCGTGGACACAAACGGCACACGGTTGCAATGGCTAACTTTTAACTAAACAAATCCCAAGGAAAAGCTACTAGATGGATCTACTTATATAGAGCAAGGTGGCGGCCAAGGAGGTGGAGAACGTCCCAAGGCAGCCTAAAACTAACCCTAGGTCGTACAAGGCCAATGGCCCAAGTGAGGTGACGAACACCTTGGACTTGTAGTTTGACTCGGATTCTGGTGCAGCGTCAGATTGTTTCGTCCATAACTCAACGCCCGGACGGCTTTTAAGGTGATTCCAACTGTGCTGGAAAGAGCATGAAATCTATTTTCCAGAAAAAAAAGAATCACCCAATTCGGAGTCCGTATGAAAAGTTGTTGACGTTTTGAGTCAGGTATGTCTGCAGTCCAATCTGAATCCGTAACGTGAGAGACTTGACTCTATCTTCTTGGCCCAAAAGTGACGTGAGAAGACTTTTGAACAGCACCTAAACTTCTCCTTTTCCTTATCTTCATATGTGGATTGTACAAATGTCCCATACACTCTGCAATTAGACAAACACAAAAGTATGTGAAGTATTTTGTTCGATAACATAAATATATTATTGAATAGTTTGCACTAGAAATCACTTCGACAAATATGCATGTATGCAATATTTTGATCATATACAAGGTAGTCATGTCCTCATCAGTTCTAGGCTCAAGGCTCTAGCACGGGTTCAGCCTAGACCAAAGACAAGATCGCTGTTGAGCGCTTATTCAACTTTGCATCTCCGAATTGATTATTGCTAACCCTTTTGCTACCATATTATAAGCCTTCCCAGCTCCACATACATCTACGTCTGCTATGCTGCTGACTCTCCCTGTAATCGCTTCTATCCAAGCTTTGAGAGTTTTGACTACAACGGTTGCCGATCACCGCCGCTGCTGGGTAAGAACCGTAAGAATTTGAGATTTGCTTGACGGGTTTGTGATACACCACCACCACTTCTAGTAGTCCAGAGGATCATATTCTTGTGTGTTTTATTTGCTGCTAACCATGGTAGGATCACAAGTCGATGAGACTGATTGGGAGAACCCGAGGAACAAACATGTAAATACATGATAAATTTCAGCAAATGATGAGTGGACAGTGCAAGATGTGCTAAACAGATTTGACGGGCCATGGAGAAGATAGATGGCATTGAGAAGACGCTTGAAACAAAGCTTCATAGCAAGTTTGATGAATTGCTCACATGGTTTCCACAACCACCGCCGTTGTACCTATCACACTCTCAAGAACGGACAACAACTACGCCTTCCGAATCAAGATGGACGAGCTCATGGTTCCTATTGAGCCAGATAAAATTCGTGTCGCCGCTATTGTTGTTGGTGTTTTTGGCTCCACGCCATCGCTGTCTGGTACCGAGGAGGATGATAAGTATGTGGCGATTATGAGGATGAGGTTGATCAACATCGAATCACGCGGCAACCACCAGCACCACAACCACCGTGTCGCCCACATGCAAATAATGGCAATGTTAGGGCTCCCTCAGTACGTAGATCATGACCATCTCCCTAAACTGAAATTGAATATTCCACCATTTGAGGGTAGATATGTTCCCTGATATGTATCTTACTTGGGAGTTAGAAACCCAACAACGATTTACATGTTTACAATATCCCGAGGAGAGACGGTTCCTCGCCGTGTTTGTGCTTCACTAGCTTTGTATGTGTTTGTGGTCTGAACATTGTAGATTATATCATGTTCCAGCTACTTGGGCTGCTTTGAAAACTGCTATATGCACATGCTGGTTCCACCATATTATCAACGTGAATTACTTCAAAATTGCAGCGCTTAAGACAAGGAAAAATTTAGTAGAAGAATATTATCGAATTACAAACTGGCTTGATTAGATGGTATTGTTGAGAGAATGAAGCTATGCTGTTAACGCTCTGGGTGGATTAAATAGAGATTCAGATCATTCTAGATTATAAGGATTATAATAATATCACTGCTTATTCCATCTTGCTTGTAAAGCTGAACGTGAAGTGCAGATCGACAGCATTGGCGCCGCACTAACTTTTCTCGCAGGTCGACCTTCATCATGGACAGCACGCATCATCTACTTCCACCGCACCATCACCTCCTTCAAGTGCCACCTCCAACCGCGGATGATACAAGAAAAGTGCACAACCACCACTATCTCGCCAAGAGCACACCTGCTGGCCTGCACAGAGTTCTTCTTCTTCCATGGCGCCAACAGGCACACAAGTGATAATATTTGTCGTCATTAGTAGGGAAGAGGACATTTTGCGAGAGAATGCAAATCTCAGTGATGATTGCACTGAGGATGGTGGGTATGGAGTCCGCTAGTGACTATGATGAGGAGACTTTGGCTCTTATTACACATGAGGAACACGGGAGATGATTCTGATCATGAGACACAATACATGGCTGCCAAGATGTCGACAGTATGAATGTTTAGTTGCTTCAACGGTTTTGAGTGTGCAGGTTACACAAGTCTGAGCAAAATCAGAGGCATAATTTGTTCCATACAAAGGAGTTGTGAAGGAACGCTCTATTCGCTGGCCATCATAGATGGAGGAGCTGCAAATAACTTGGCTAGTATGGAGATGGTGGAGAAGTTATCTCTCACCACAAGACCACATCCACATCCTTACTACATCCAATGGTTCAACAACAGCTGCAAGGTTAAGGTAACACGATCGTTCGTGGTGCATTTTAGTATCTCTACATATGCTGATTATGTTGATTGTGATGTGGTACGATGCAAGCATGTTCCTTATTAATTGGTCGTATCATGGCAATTTGATAAAATTTGTACACCATGGTAGAAACAATCAAGATACTCTTGTTCATAAGGATAAAAATATTACTTTGCTTCCTATGACTCCTCGAGTCCATTTTGAAAGATGATATTAATAGAGCTAATAAAGCAAAACAGAGAAAATAAGAGTGAAAATCAGATTGTGGCAAAAGAATTTGAGCAACATATGAAGCCCAATAGTAAACCATCTAGTGTTGCTTCAAATTAAATTGAAAAGTGCATGTTTACTTGCCACCAAATCTGATATTGATGAGCTAGATTTTAGCAAATCTGTTTGCTATGCTTTTGTGTGCAAAGAGGCATTATTTTCATTCGAGGACGGTTTTCCTTCTTTTGCCGCCTCATCTGTCACTAACATTTTGCAGTGAGTTCGCCGACGCCTTTCCACAAGACGCCACCGGATTACCGCCTATTCGAGGGATTGAGCATCGATTGACTTAATTCCTGTGCTTCACTCGCTAAACCGCATGCCTATATCGCATCAATCCAGAGAGGAGACGATGGAGATTATGCGTCAAGCACAAGAGCTTCGACAAAGGTTATATACGCGAATCCTTTAGTCCTTGTGCTGTTCCTATTATTCTAGTGCCTAAAAAGGATGGTACATCGCGTATGTGTGTTGATTGTAGAGGCATTAATAATATTACTATTCGTTATCGCCATCCTATTCCTAGGCTAGATGATATGCTTGATGAATTGAGTGGCTCTACAATATTTCCAAAGTTGATTTATGAGGGATACCATCAAATTCAGATGAAATTGGGGGATGAATGGAAAACAGCATTTAAAACTAAGTTTGGATTATATGAGTGGTTAGTCATGCCTTTGGGTTAACTAATGCACCTAGTACTTTCATGAGATTAATGAACAAGTTTTATGTGCTTTCATTGGACTATTTGTGGTAGTTTACTTTGATGACATATTGATTTATAGCAAGATCTTTGAGGAACATTTGAAACATTTACGGGTTGTTTTTATTGCTCTACGTGATGCACGCTTGTTTGGTAACCTGGGAAGTGCACCTTTGCACCTAATTCCAGTGTCTTTCCTTCACATTAGTTGTTACTCCACAGGAATTGAAGTTGATAAAGCCAAGATTGAAGCTTATTGAGAGTTGGTGTGCAGCCCAAAACGGTCACAAGGTGAGGAGTTTTCTGGCCTCACTGGATTCTATAGGCTTTTGTGAGAGATTTCAGCACCATTGTCGCACTTCTCAATGAGCTTACAAAGAAGGATGTGCCTTTTGTTTGGGGTACAATACAGGAAGAAGTTTTCACGGTGTTGAAAGATAAGTTGACACATGCCCTTTACTCCAAACTCCCGATTTTAATAAGACTTTTGAGCTGGAATGTGATGCTAGTGGAATTGGATTAGAGGTGTGTTATTACAAGATGGCAAACCTGTGTATACTTTTCCAAAAATTGAGGGGCCTAGTCTGAATTATTTAC